>PVKN010006683.1:0-28036 GCA_004027915.1 Capromys pilorides
AACTAACTTTTATAAAAAGTAGTATTGCACACACATTTTAGTTAAGCAATAAACATCTGTCATCTACCATTTATTAATATTTTATAAATGGTGAGTGGCTCATGGATTCCAAGTATAGCAGCTGAGATTTTTCTAAATCTGACCTCCTAAGAGTTTGAGTAAAAAGTGTTCGGAGTAATTCCCTAAGCTCTTACCCAACTTGAGTCCAGTTTCCAACTTAGTGTTTTAGATTCTGTATTCAGTAAGCAACAGAAGACAGGCTACTGATTCTCAAACCACAAAGGAGTCAACCAAAGAAGGGAGCTACGGGTTTATCTCTTTGATGACTATAGATGCAAAAATCCTCAACAAGATACTGGCAAACATAATGCAGCAAAGCATTACAAACACTGTGCATTGTGACCAAGTAGACTTCAGCCCAGAGACATGAGGATGGCTCGCCACATATACATCAACAAATGTAATCCATCCCATGAGCAGAAGCAAAAACAAAAATCATGGAATCCATAGACATTGAAAGGCGCTTGGCATCCATTTATGATAATGCTGAAAGAATTACGTATAGAAGGGCCTCATCTCAATGTGACAAAAGCCATTTGTAACAAATCTGCTGCCATCATAATGAATATGGAGAGACCAAAAGTTTTTCCTCTAAAATCAGAAACCAGGATGTCCACTTGCACTATTCCTGAAGAACGAAGCATTTGAAACATTAGCAAGAGCAATTAGGCAGGATAAAAAATAAAAATATGCATGTGAAAAAGAAGTCAAATTATTATTTGCAGACAACATGATCCTTTATATATGACTTCAAAAATTTCCAGTAAAAACTTAAGAAGTAACAACCAAATTTAATAATGTAGTAGGGCACAAAAATCAATACACAATGATCACTTGCATTCCTCTGGAAAGGAACTGAGAAAAATATTCCAAAAACTATACCATTCACAACAGCACCCAGAAAAAATTCCTTAGGAATTAGCATAACTAAGGAAGTGAGAGACTTCTACAATGATAGCTACAGTCCAATGAAGAAAGGTAATGGAAGAAGTCATCAGAAAACGGAAGGGTATTCCCTGTTCCTAGAGAAGTAAAACCCATAGAGTCAAAGTGGCCATAGTTCCAAAATTGACATACAGATAATGCAGACCAACATTATCAGCAGCATTATGCACAGAAAGAGAGAAAACAATCATAACATTCATATGGATCTCAGAGACCTTAAGTAGCAAAAGCAGAAGATAACCACAATCCTGGACTTGAAATTATATTACAGAGAGACAATGATAAAAACAGCGTGGTACTAGCACAAAAACAGAGGATGAGTGAAACAGAAAATGTGATAAAACAACAACTCCAAGAATATTTACTTATTTGGTCTTTTAAAAAAAGGTAAAAAAAAAAAAAAAAAACACCCTGGAGGAAATGATAAAATGTTTAATAAATGGTTTAGGAAAACTGGATATTCACATGTGGAAGATTGAATCTAGACCCATATGTCTCACCATGTTATAAACTAAAACAAAGATAGCTTTGGAAAATAAACATTAAAACAGAAAGAGTTAACCAGATGGAAGTTTAAATTCTTAAAGTCATCGGCATAAAAACCTTCTAAACAGAAAACCGATAGCACAGGAAGTTTTCCTGAGAATCAAAAACTGGGATCATATCAAATTATAAAGCTTCTGCACAGCAGAAAAAAAAAAAAAAACAAAGATTGAAAAGAAAACGTATAGAATGGGAAAAAAAATTTAAGCCAGTTCTTCCTCAGAAAGGAGACCTATAACTAGAATATATAAAGAACTCAAAAAAAATCAGACCTTCAATTAAAAAATGAATAGTCACTTCACAGAAGTACAAATGACCAACATATACACAAAGTTCAACATTATTTGTGGTTGGAAAAATGAAAATTCAACCACAGTGCTATTCCATCTCACCTCAGAAAGAATGATCGTATCAAGAAATCAAATGATATCAGGGATGGGCAAGGCTGGGTGGGAGGAAGGGAACCTATCTCTGCTGTTAGTGGAAAAGTAAACCATGCAGCCACTATGGAAACCAATATGGAGATGCTTTCAAAAACTTAAACTGGCCCAGCATCCCTCTCCTAGCTGTATTCCCAACGCAGCAACAAGCGTCTTATCCCCATGATGCATACCTCCGCTTTATAGCAGCACAATTCATAATAACTAAATCTCAGAAGCAAGCTGCATGTCCACCAACAGATAAGTGAATAAGGCAAACAAGGTATTTGCACAATGCAGTATTGCGCTGCCACAAGAGCCATGAGCTTTGTAGGAAAATGGGTGCACCAGGAGGCCCTATGTTGAGTGGGATAACTCAGACAGACTGGCTTAAACAGCATAGGATTTCTCTTATGTGAGGAACCCATATTATAAATAGGAAGCAAAGCACAGGAATGTGAATAGGAAGTAGGGCGCTAGGTCTTTCCCCATGTGGAAGAGGCTCATGAGGTGGAGAGGGCAGGGAAGGATGGAGGAAAGTGGGTGAAAAAAGAATTAGGTTGGATATTCTGTGCGCACACAACGACTCTGCACCAGGAGTGCAAGTACTGCATCCTGCACACATGGACTAACAAGAAGGGTGGGGCTGGGGACAGAAACCCTCAGGAAAGTCTGGTGCCAGGAGATTACAGAAGACAAAGGAAAAGAGTTTCAAAATGATGCAGTGTCACACAAACCACCTCACTACAAGGTCAGGCTACGGGTTTAATCGATGCATTGACAATGTTATAAAATAGCATCTCTTTGTGATATTTGTACGGATGCAGATGACAGGTGAGTGGGGGCCACTTCTATACACTAGCATAGATGAATACAAAGGTGAGGAGAGAACTGGGAAGTGGAATGGAGCTCGGACCGCAGAAGGTCGTACCCTCATTTGCTGGTGAATGAGGTGGGAATGTGACCAATTCAAGGCCACTTTGGGCAATCTAGTGAGACTCTATCTCAAAATAAATAAATCAATAAATAGAGTGTATAAAGGGCTAGAGATGTACCTTAGTGCTAGAAAGCTTACCTAGCATGCTCAGGCTCCAGGTCCATCCCTACGATGGTTAAAAGAAAGAAGAAAGCAGCCTTCTCTTACTCATGAAATAGGTCCTTCTGCATTTGGCTTACTCCATAACCATATTTTGTGCTCCTGTTTTCAGCAAACCTTTCAGTTCACCTTCTCAAGGGAAACTTGCTTACTGCCCTCATGTGTTTTTCAAAATACCACACTCCAGGCCACCAGGAAGCATGAAGAAACTGCTAGGAAAAATCCATTTCACTGGAGGGAGACTCTCCTCCTTTTGGGCAGTGAAGGGGAGTTCAAGGAAGTGGCTTTCTTTGCTGCTTAGACATTGGGCTAGTGAGACATTCATCCAATTATCACACCATGTCCCACAAATATGTGTAGCTATTATACATGTGAGTGTCCGGGTCAGAGAAGCAGGTAAAGGAGCATGTGGAGACAGTGCTCAGTGCCCACAGAGCTCCACAAGTGGAATGAAGAGTCCAATTTCATGAACATAGTTCAGGAAAAAATAAAGAAACGAGAGCAATGGGAAATGTAGTGTCCACAAGCAGCACGGCTCAGTGGAGAGCAAAGTGCACAGTTTCCTTGTCCTCTGTCATTGCCAGCTGTGTGACATCAATGCTCCAATGCTCAGCAAAGTCACTCCTTAATGTCATTTATTACACAAAGGATAAAAAGAAAAGTGATGACCATTCCACCTTTAAAGTACTTTTCAGTTCTTGTTCTGATCTTTCATAGGTTGCCTTTACTTTACAAGAGGCGGGAATCTAGAATAAGCCTAGTTCCAGCTAAGATTTCTTAATTATTGAAGAGGAGTTGAAAGAAAGCTTATAAGGGATAGAAAGAAAGATGTAACCCTTGTACATGATGGGGGGCATCATACATGCACACAAATACAGTGACACACATGTGCATGGCACTCCCTAATCACTGCTAGAAAATGTTTGTTGAATGGATAAGCCCAAACCAGAGTACACTATCTAACAAGCTAAGAATTCAGCATTGCAGACAATTGTTATTATTTAAATATGTAACACCTACTGTAGGCATTGGCTGATAAATAAAATACTCAGAAAATATTTTACACATGACATAAGGTTATTATTCCTATTACACAAAACTTTCCTACAACTGCTATATTTTGCTCAATAGAGAAATTATAAAAATAGGCAAAATATGAGTAAGGACTCAAAAATCCCAATAACCAATAGTCTTGGAAATGCCTAGAAAACAAGATATCATTTACTAATTCGTCAGATTGCCAAGAGCTTAGGGGATTGGCAACATTCAATTAAGTAAGAGTATAAGGGCACTGGCATTTCTGACACTGTAATTTTAAACTGCAATTTTTTTTGAAAAAGGATCTGACAGAATATAACAATATTTAGCATGTGGATCTCTTTTGTTCACTCATCCTGTGTTTGAGAGTCGGTTTTATACTAGAATGTGTAATGACTGGACCCTTACTAGACACAAGCCTGAGAGTTTCATTCACAGTTCACCCCTCCAGCCTGGGAGAGGTGATTACTCTGGTCCTTGCTTTACAGATGGGGAACATAGGGCACACGAAGGCTAATAAGTAGTTCACTCCCAGTCTCAGAGATAGTCAACAGGACAACTGAGATTTGGAAATGCATGACGTCAAAGCCCACGTACCGTCTTGTGTACTTCTGGTAGAATGTGAGTGCATCAGTAAGACAATTAAGGTATTTACTGTAGTAGTGAAAGGAACATAGAACATAATTTTATTGCTCCTGAACAGTAAAGTAGTTGAACAAATCATTATTCCTGGAATGTAACATTTTGCAGCTGGCAAAAAGCATCAGTTGGAAGGATGCTTGCGCTTGCTTCAGCAGCAAACGCACTAAACTGTGAAAGGCCCTTTTTACCTTGTGCAAGGTAAAAAGTCACACACACACACACACACACACACACACACACACACCCCTGACGTGAGAGGACGCACACTTCTCTTTCTGTAGAGAAAGAATAAGCCAAGCGCATTCTAAAAGAAAACATTCACTCTCTAGGAAATGTTTTTGGATATGTATATTCCCATAGGCAGAGGAATAATATGAATGGATATACAACACACTTTAACATTGCTATTCTTGTGGGATGGGATTGTTCTGAGAGAGAGATAACTGCTCTTTCACTTATTTATTTTCTACTTTTCAGAGTTTTTAACAAGACTATATAAATCAATAGTTTTAAACTATACCTTTTGTGAAGTATGAACAGTTAAGCAAAACAAGTGGCACACTTGTTGATCTGAGATGTCTTTGCTTTCTACAGCTGTTTTGGTTCACTGGGCTGAGGCTGAAAACATTAAACATTACTTTTGGTGAACACAATTGGAAATACTGACTGGAGAGTAGTTATTTCCTATGTCAATGGAGGGGATTATGGATGGAAGGAAAAGAGTAAGGCCAGTGGAGCAGAGCGACAGGAAGCTGGCACCAACTAAGGTAGCACAATTAAATACAGAAGTCATTTCCCTTGAAAACTTCAAAATAAAACTTGACAAGGTGGGCAAATACGACTGCATGACTGGCTTGCCTAGGAGTACTGTAGTATCTGAGGCCTTCTGGCGAACATCAAATGTAGTCCACTATCTCGGTTGTTGAAACAAGATTTGGAATAAAACAAAGCTCCTGGTAGTTTTTGTGTGTTGATTCAAAAGCAGACATGCAGTGTATCACATGAGTATGAGTGGGACCTATTTTTCTAAGATATATTTCACCACCATGTACACACCCTTAAAAATTACTTATCTAGTAACTTATCTAGTAAGGGTTCTACTAAAGACATTATAACAAAGCAGATTTTTATTAACTTGAGAATAGTTTTTGTTATGAGGCAGTTAGATAATAGCTCCTGATAATGAGCGGAGTCTCTTGGTCTGTTTTAATTTTTAGTTTAGAATTAGGAATTATTATTATTTCCCAAGTATGAGTTTACCATAGCATTTTATGCTTAAAATGTGATTTTATTTAAAAAAAAAAATGAAAATCTGGGCATGGTGGTACATACCTGTAACCTCAGCCCTGGGGAGTCTGAAAGTGGGGGATCACTATGAGTCCAAGCTGCATAGTGAGACCTTGTAATGACCAAATGCGTTAAAAAAAATTGTCCTGATAGCAGTCTTCACAGAATGTAGTAGTACAAGGAATATTTCATTTTAAGAAGTCCCTGATTGCCTTGACACAGAAAATGCCATTGGACTTTGTTCAAAAACTCTTTCTTAAATCTAATTCATTATAAAAATACGAAAAGCAAACTCTTCTAGCAGCAAAAACAAATAAACAAAACAAGTATTTACAAAGCATATTTTTCAATTATGGCAGCCTGAACCCAGAGCTATGACCTAGTAGTATATGCATAGTATAAACATAAGAGTTCAGTAATTAGCTTTAATTAATTGAAGTTCCACTGGCCTGGTGCATAATCAAGCAAAAGGTCAACTGCACAGAGCATGCAGCAGCTAGGAATGGAATGGGCATGACTCTTCTTGAGCCTAGACAAATCAGCCCCAGAAACCATTCAAAAGAGTAGTGGACTTGATTTATATTTAGTGGGAGCCAGTTTATTGCCATAGAAGTGTTTCTAGAAAAAAATAGTTAAAATATCATTAGCAGTCTGTGGGACATGAATATCTAGTCTGAAACAGATTTTAAAGCTACAGTTGCTCTTTACTACTTAATTGGAAATTTCAAGTCCTCCCCTCTTTTCTGAAGAGGGCCATCTACACTTAGACTTTTATTTGTAAACAGAACCTCTACCCTCAAAGGCCATTGGCCCCTGTGTTCACTTTCAAGCATCTGAAGAAGGTGGTCCAATCACAAGACTCTAACTTCCACCACAGTGACTGACTGAGGGTCGATCACGTGACCCAAGCAGGGATAAATGGAATTCTTTCATGTGACTGGATGATTGGATCCTGGAGAAGAGAGAACAGAAGACTTTTCATTTGGGAGCTCTGAAGATACAGACCTGTGGCCTCTCCTATCCAGCTTCCCTCTTAGTAAAAGATAAGGAAGAACAGGTGACTAGACAAAGAGAATGGGAGGCAGGATAGGTTGAAAGACTAGAGCAGACAGACACAGAATATTGGGCACCCAGAGGAACCTGTGCCTAAAGCCAATAACTTTCCTTTTGCATAATCTGCCATTTTCAGCTAAAATGTCCTGATCAGCACAGAAAGTATAACGATGCAACTGCTGGAAGAGGACTATCCATGAGGAATAAATAATTATATTTTGCTATCATATTAATTATTGCATATATCAGATAAATAACTTTTTAGAAAAACTAAAAATGAGATAAAGTACAAATTACTTTTAATTTAGGATATATTGAAGGTGGTATTTTGAACAAAAGGCTGAAGGAACTGAATTGAAAATGCAGTAGAGAAGCAGCGTAGGAGAAGAGAACACTGAGGGTGAAGAGGTCCTGAGACTTTTCCCTTCACTTCCATCTCATCTTGTTAGTAAGATAACTGACTGGTGCAAGACTCTAGGCTGGAAACTTTTTGCTTGAATTTGCCCACCGGCCGAATGCTATCTCTTTCTATTGAAGTCTGGTTGAACAGTCATGTGGTTGAAAGAGGAAGCCATTTGACTGGTGAGTTCCTTTTACAATGCCCCAACAATGTATGCTTCATATGTAACCAAGCTTGGGAGTGTTACTCAATGACGCCACAGAAAGCACTCAACCATAACCTGCGTCCATTTACTCTGTTACACTTCTTGAAAGCCTAAGAAGAAGGTATGGAGCCCTGCTTGCTCGCCTGTAACATCTACGGAGTTAGCTGGTAAGGCTTCCATGGAGTTGCCAGAGGAGATAAAAATCAACCAAGACCATGATCTATGAGCAGAGTAATTCTTCCTCTGGCTTCAAATGTGGGGCGCTTCTGTGCCAAAGAGGTTTCAGCAACACCAGCAGCCTGAAGAAGTCACTCACTGCGGGGTGGAGAGGACAGGCCTGGAAGGAGGAAGTGTCTTTTTGCTGAGAAATGTTTACTTTGTAATTAGCAGAGCATGAGAGGCCCTTTCCAAACTCTATCTGGGGGTCCAGAATTTAAATTTATGCTGATGTGCTGTGGAGCCTCTCAAGGGAGCCCTTAATTGGCAGGGATCTCAGTTGGCCGGGACAGGCTGTGCACACAGCCAGGGCCTCAGGGTCATTTCTCCAAAGGCCCCATTAAGTCTTCTCAGCTCCACAGCCACAAGCTGTACCTTTCTCCCACTTTGCCATCCGAGGAACAAATAGCGGCACATCAGCATGGTGGCCGCAGGAAGAATGCAGCTATTTGCCTCCAGGCCGAAATAAAACATAGGCAGAAATATTTTATGTTTGCCAACATAAACAGATGTCTCTCATAAAAGCATTAGCAAACTCTGAGGAAGACCACAGACACTGGTGGTCTCAAAATGCACACTGTCGACACAGATACTTGCTACAAGTAAGCTGCTGCTCGCTTCCTGGAATAACACGAAGGACGATTCTGATGCCTAGTGTGAAAGGGCCTTCTGTCCTTCTCATTCATCCTTAGATTCCTCAGTGTTCCTAGCACACAGCTGGCGCTTTAATCAATATTTGTTGAGCAGATGAGTGTATCTTGGCCTGGCTCTCTATTTTCTCTTCTTGTTCTGCCCGTTACAAATGGGAAAGAAGGACTGAACTGATATCCTGCTCATCTCCTGCATAAACCATAGACTGTTTTTACAAAGGGAAGGACAGTTAACCCAGACAGTAAGAGATCGCTGAGATATTTCAGTCATATTCATCACACTCCAAACAAGAGAAAGACCATTATGGCGGACTGCAAAAATGATTGCGTCTCTCCACTGGTCCCTGCCTAGCACAGGAGTTGGCAAATTAATATCACAGCTGCTCCTTCTTGCCAACAGGTATGGTATATTCTCCATGTTTTCAATCAGGACTGGCATAAACCTGTGACCAGCATGAGCTGACAGAAGCTTGGGGACACAGAACGAAGCATTTCTCAGCCTCAGTCAAAAAGCAACCCCTTCTGCTCTCTGTCTGGAACTCTTGGGTTCCCCTGTGCCATTTCTATGAAAACAGAACTATCGCCTGAGTTCTGCAGTCTGCAGCCACTTAGCCACCTCAGCGAGCCCAGCTAAGGTCAACCTGGAAGCCAAAGCTACCCTGCCACAGACTGTTAAATAAGTGGTTGTTGTTTTAGGCCTCTACATGTTTGAGGTTATTTGTTATGCAGCAAAAGCCAACAGAAACAACCTTCCTGCGAGGGATATAAACAAAAGCAAGAAGCATGTTTGCTTGAGGCTGGACAGGGCTTTGTGCGAAGCAGCAAGAACTCCAATCAGTGACCTGGCCAGTGCATGCTTTGTGAAGCACACGGATGGCTGAAAAGCCATGGACAGAGACATCACAGAAAAACCCCAGCATACCAGCATTTTCCGTGACCACAGACTATAATTACGACTTTTGTAGGGTGCTGGGTGGAAACAGCAAAGACAATGGTAATCTGTCATCCCCACTGAAGGCTATATGAGCCATAATGCCATAAGTATTTCCCACCACAATGCACCTACAGATTTTGACCGCCACCAGTAACGGTCTCCAAATCTTAGCCTACAAAATGAAATAATACAAATTTTGCTTTCATCCTTGAAGTAATGATTGCTCATTACAATATAAGAATATCAGCTTAGGGCTGTAACTAGTGAGGTAGATGATTTCTGATTTTCTGCGATTTTATCTTTCAGCTGAGAGGTTTAAGAATATTTGGTGGGATTGTGAAATGTGTTCAGACAAGCAACCTACTCACTGCCATTTCATTGCTTGCTGTTCATCCAGTGTGGACTGTGGTGCTCGGGCTCGGTGACAGGAGTCAGCTCTCCACGTAAATAACCGTGGTTTACTCTGTAGCCCACGGAGAACCTTCACAGAGATCCTGCCACTGAAGCACCCATGGTAGAGAGAACAGTATGAGGTGGGGGGTGGGTTGGGGGAGTGGGTCTGTCATTGAAGCTGTAAACTGTAATACGTGCAGATTTAATGTCTGCATGAATATTTAGTTCGTATAAGTATATGCTGAGTTTGCAAGCAGACCTGATATTCTAATGATTAAACCGGTGTTGAAGAGAAAGAAACAGGAGTCAGAGTTCCACGGTGTGGACAGGGAAGGCATGACCAGATGAAGGGGAACAAGCCTTAATCTCAAGATGAAACCTGTGTGATGGAAATCTTCAGAGATTAGCAGTGCGTACGCTTTTTCTTCTTCTTTTTCTTTTTTGATACCATGGGTCAAACTCAGGACCTCGCGCTCGTCGGGCAGGGCGGTGATGTTTCTGGGCTCGCTCCCCAGCCCTAACGTTCTTCCAAGGGCAACAGTACCCTGGTACTATCACTGAAAGCCTATTGGTTAAATAGATGGCACCCAGCACGAACTGTAATGTTTTCATCTTTAGAAATAATGCAAAAAAAAAAAAAAAAAAAGAAAAGGTAATATTCTTCTAGGTCTCACATTTGGAAACATTTTGGAATGAACTTTTAAAGGATATTTAGTTACATGAAACTGCAAATATTGGACCATTTACCACTTATGAAAAAGCAGCTGCACCCAAAGTGGACCTTAACAGGGCCTAGTAGCCCACACCTCTAATCCCACCAACTGGGGAAGCAGACGCAGGAGAATCACAAACTTGGAGCACTCTAGGTTCATTTAGTGACTCAACAAGACCTTCTCTCGAAACAAAAAAAATAGGGGCTGTAGCTGAAAGCTCCCGAGTTCAGTGCTGAAAAAATAAATAATTAAATAAATAAAAGATCTTATCTCCAAGAAGAATGGAGTGGAATAGAGCTCCCAGAACTGGGAAGGGAACAGGCGTGGGGCGGGAGTGGAGAGGTCAGCCAGGGCATCAAAACAGAGCAAGAGCGAGCTGCATTTGCTATAGCTCAGTAGGTTAACTGTTGGCTTAAGAAATTGGTGAAGCATTTTCAAGTGAGTAGAAGAGGACGAAGTTCCCCACCCAGCAAGACTATTCGTGTTTAAAGAGCCAGAAAAGCTTTTTAGTTGCCTGCCCTAGTTAAAATAAGAAATATCCACACATTTTAAAAAGTACAAGTAGAAACTAAAATCTAGTCCACTTGACCTGCTAATCTTCTTTCCACGTGTGTTTGTGGTTTTTGCTGCCTCGATTAAAAATTTACGACAATGAATAAATTTTAAGATGCATATATTCATATTTGTATATAGAAAATATCATATGAGAACTTAAATGAAGACTTGGATAACAACGTTTGTCAAGACGCTTGATGTTGTTGATACAGTAAGGTGTCTTGAGGTCACAATTACGTGTCTTTTTGCTGCTTGAGGTTGATATAAGGATACTTGATAACTAATTTGTAAGAATAATTTCTTTAGGGCAGAGAAGTAATGAATGAGGAGAGACAGATTTCTTCTCACCTTAACTTTCTCAGCTATTTGAAAAAAGTTAAACTAACACATTATATATGAGGAGTACACAGAGGTGGCACTAGATCTGGAATTTATTAAAAGTGAATTACATTCCCTATTTGTTAGGCTATGTGCTATCAAACTTTCAAATGAAACCCTGGCGTTTTTCTATTGTATAAAGTTCTCTGTGTAAATGTAAAATGTTTGGTATTCTCGGAGGAAAACGATTACAAAGAAACTTGGAAGCCCCGTCTTCTGTCAAGTCTTACTATTTCAAATGTCTTGTGACATTATTTATCTTATCACTTGCTAGCTTTTAGAAGTGACATTTTCAACGTTAATGTTTAAGTGAAGCACCAGCAAAATGAAAGGCCACTTTCTATCATCAAATAAATAACATGCAATTAGTATCAGAATTTAATTTCTCTATTGGCCAAACCTTTTGTTACTTAAATTTTAAAAGCCAAACATACTGAATACTGATTAGAACTGTAGACTCTTGGTGGAAAGAGTATGAACAAAGACCACCTGTAAGTCATTAAATTTTAAGAAAATTTAGTAAACATAAGTAAATGTAGGCTTATGGGAGCGTACCAACAGGCAGAGTGATGAAATATTTGACTTCCAAGTCCAACTTTTAAAATCTAAGATGTTTTAAATTAATCGGTAACAAATGCTAGAAGGACCTTTCTCACTAGCCAACTTTCATTCCTGAAATTAAATTTTAATCAAAACCTCTTATAAGCTTGCAAAAGTTTGAAGTTCTCCTTCAAGTAACCCATATCTTCATCCACTTTATCACAGTGCTTGAGTATGAGGGCCACAGGAGGCCACAGGCTGATGATAGCCAATTGATAGAATGACAAACACTTCACGAAGCTTCAGTGGCCCAAATTCTTTTCTTTAGACAATGTTTATAAAATCATAAACACTGTTAAGCTCTTTTGCAATATGATATTTTCAACACTGCTATTACATCTCAGAGCTTCGCTAGGTTCTGGAGGTACCTTGAACGTGTCCAGGGACAGTACTTACTTGCGAGTCTCTATGGCACAGAGCTCTGTGTGACCACAAAGGACTTAAACTGCACTGTATGAATACAGGAGATAAGCTAAGAAGGTCAGCTTCACAGGCTGCTGGTTCTCTTGAAGGCAATTAAATCATTAAAGGGTTCATTTATGGGCTTGCTAAATCGTCACCAATAGCTATTTAAATTTATGCAACATACTAGTGTTCAGGAGTGCTGGGGACATACGTTTTCAAAGACAGCCAGCAACAACAACAACAAATCAACAACTTGTGGTTCTTCTAAATGGAACATCATAGTTAATCAAACATCAAGTTTAATCGTGTATTTTTCCTTGACACTCAAGATTTTTGAATAGGTCCTGACACAGTTAATATTGATGTAACAGCTTTTATAATCTAATGTGTAAAATAAGTGCAATGTAGAAACCATTAAAAACATGGGGAGAGGATGATATTAATAATTATATTATCCGTATAAAATACAGACTTGGTCATTTTTTTCAAATATAAAGTCAGTATTAAAAGTATATACTTAGCTAATCAAGTTTAAATTCAGTTGTGCCCCTTTCATTTATGGGCAAGGGAAGGAATAATTGGTGGGGGTGTGCTTTTGCCATGATCTTGTGCCAGATGGCCTTAGAGTATAGCCCGAAGCTTCAAAATTCGAGTAGGGCACTTTACTTTGATAGTAAATTTCTGATAGTGAATTCCATTTTATGAAGTTAGTATACCGAGAGTCTATAGCTCAGAGCCAACATATCCCTTATTTCATGAACGTTTTAGGGTTTAGATATGAATAGTATGGTCGAACTGCACTCTAAGAAAAAAAGTGAATTATGCATGAACCGATGAGGATTCCAACAAGCAGTCTGGGTTTCGGGGACCATACCTCCTTCTCCCTTCTGACACTTCTTTCTCTGCACTGTGCACTTCCTCGTCTCAGTGGTAGGAGGACACAGGCTTCCCTTTGCTGAAGGGTGCTGGATGATTTCTCGGACTCGGGTTTCAGTCCCTCTTTTGAAGCCACACGTTTTCCCCTTCTTCATACACGGACCCCAAGGACTCCACTCCCCAGCTTCACAGTGCACTGCAACAGAACGACAGGCGTGGTCTCAGTGGACTCCCAAACATGGCCACACTAGGGAGAAAAAGGGGTGCTGGGATCAGGAGCCCAGGCACGGAGGGCAGGTCCTTCAGGCAAGGGTGGAGCAAGGGGGCTCAGACAGAGCACGAGGAGGGAGGGAGGGAGGGAGGGAGGGAGAGGCAGACATGGAGTCTTTGCAGGTAGTTTCCTCCTTACGCTGTCAGTGACACACACGCTTGGGTTTATTCCTTGTTCTACACTCAGCCTGGCCACTGCTCGGGTGACAGCGTGGCATCATTTCCAGAGCACTGCTATAATTACCGGTTGGTCCCTGGTCAGTACCTAAAGGAAGTTCTAAGTGTTTGCTAGACAGCTCATTTTCAAACTTTAGCCTGTATCAGAATACCTGGCAGGCCTGATGAGACAGAATGCTAGACATTTGCTAGCAGGATGCTAGACTTGGTGTCAAAACTCTGGGCATTGTCTATATAGGTGCTACTGATTTACAGATAATGGGGACACCAGCATGAGTTTCTCTCCTGGAAAACCATTGGTCGGAAACTGAATCCAAATCTCTGTTTTATGTGCACTGCCTTTTTTCTTCCTGTGCTGTTCAACTCTTTAAATAATATTTAAAACTGGACAAGAATGAGGCCTAGTAGCACTTGTCTTGTGATTTCTGGGTCAATTTCAGCTGACAATCTACTTATAGAATTAATGCAACTAAGCGATCCCCCAGAGGAATGGCGAGCTCTTTCTGAAGCTTTTGGAAGATTGGTTTCCCTCTCTGAAATGTGGTAATCTTTCCAATAATGGATACCCAAGGTTTTAGAGCAGGTTTTTGCAATTCTGTTGAAAAGAAATATCTGAAGGTGCTATCGTGCTATCTTTATGTTCACAACTAAAAATTTCCTATGTTTACGACTATAAAATTTCCTAACTTGAGGCAGTTGGAACAGCTTCCTGCAGGAACTCTTCCAGAGAGCTGCCTCACTCTTCCTTTCACAAAAACAAGCTTTCGGCTCCCCTTCTGCTAATTTCTGGTTCAATGAGTCCTTGTTTTATAGCAGAATGCTGTCTCTGGTGATAGCCTCAAGAAACATAAAACTAAATGTCTTGGGAATTTGAATCCATTTGTTACACATTTCAGTCACCCTCAGATAACTCAGTACCATAAAAAATGTTGAATGAATTCAAATTTCTGTGAAGTTAAACCCATTTTACTGAACTACTTTCAAAGCAGCCTTCATTTCCATTACACCATTATGATTTTGGTTAAAGCACGAATCAGCTACATCCTTTAACAATATTATATTATAATCTTGTGCCAGTTGAGAACATAATGTCCCATATCCCATTTCAGAATTGAACACGAAAAAGTAGTGGAACTTTAACACACAGACAGATGCAGACACAAACACCTGAAAGAAAGTAACTGGAAAAATGCAAAGGAAAGTTTCTGAGTTTTGACATTCTCCAACATTAATTTGGTACCCTAATTAAGAGGACACAATTGGAAAATGCTTATGTAATGTGGAAGTGAACAGAATATCGGCAGTAAAAGAGGTGAAGGCCAGTGTAGACCTTAGACTTCACAACACTAGAACTCAAAAATTAGGTTACAGGTATTATTGCTCTATAGTCTGAAATGGTTATAAACATGAGATTTTTTTTTGTAAAAGTGAAATTGTAATGATAATTTACATAGTACCATTGGAGGAAATAATAGATTAAAACTAATAAGATATGGTAAAAAAAACAACTAGATAGTTTTAAAAGGCACAGGATAATTTTTGATAGAAATAGTATAGAGTAAAGCTATAATTTTATCATGGAAATGATATTCCCAAAAAATAATATCTTTGCAAAAATCCTAATGACAAAAAGAATGAGGTATGTGCTATCAGGTCATTCATAAACAATATCCAGCTGGGGCACTACTTCACTAACATGTAATAATCAAGAACACACACAACTGCTCAACACCTGTACTTA
Source organism: Capromys pilorides (assembly GCA_004027915.1). Classification (NCBI taxonomy): domain Eukaryota; kingdom Metazoa; phylum Chordata; class Mammalia; order Rodentia; family Capromyidae; genus Capromys; species Capromys pilorides. The sequence goes on from PVKN010006683.1 coordinate 15,597, forward strand.
TTCTATTTCCTGTATTAAGAACAATATTAAACCTAGAAATCTTTAGCCATTGACGAGTGAAGCAAGCATCTAGAATGGGGAGGAAGATTGCACTACATGGCCTACCAGTGATGGCTTTTCAACACCACACTATTTTGTTGTGATTCTTGCTGACCCTCTGAATGTTTCCATGGCAAATGGAGCAAGACTCGCTCCCTCTCCTCAGAGTCTAGAGTGGGCTGACTTTCCCCAGGGACTGCCTGAGCAAGTCCACTTCCCCCAAGAGGAGAGCCGAGGACAGAGCACAGCTAGGCAGGAAGTCAATCTCTGAAACACAAAGTAGAAGGAATACTTGCTCCTACCAAATTGGATTCAGGGGATGTTTATTTATGCTTAACTTGGCTTGACAACCAAGGGGAGTGGATCAGTTGTGACCCCAGACTTTCACCCTAACCCTGTATCAAGGCAGCATTTCCTGTTTATGGTTTTTCCACTAATGGAAAATCTAGGTAGGAAGCAAGAGACGAGGTGTGTTTTGAGCTCAGCACAGGAAAGATGCATGCTGTTGGGTGGTGAGGAGCTGAAGCCCAAGTACTAAACTTGTCAGTGAGAACTTGGTATATGTCCTTGGGGCCAACATTCCAGTTCCCTTTGTTTCAGTTTTCTTCTTTGTTAAAGGACAGGCTTTCATATTCCTTTGCAGAGTGAAGTAGGTTGTCATTTTCCTGATAATTCTGAAATGATCTTACGTGTGTGACACCTGCCCTCTGGGTACCACATGATGGAGGCATCCTTAGCAGCAATGGAGAATCTTTTAGAGACTAAGGCTCCAAACTGGAACCCAAAGCCTTGCTTATGTTAGAGTGTGAACGCTGCCCTACGGGTACTGCTATCTGATGCTAGCCTGCTGGGTGACCTGGTTGCCAACAGAGGGCTCTGTGTGCTGCCGCAGCGTGAGTGCCATAGCTCCACCACCAGTTACAGAGGGAAAAAGAAAAATCTGGCCCTGAAAAAAGTTCTGATTTCATACGAGGAGTGTCATGTGTACCTGTCAAATGTGCCAGATTAATTAAATAGGCTTTTGACAGTGCTGACTTGAAAACATATAAATGACTTAAATTTGCTTTGAGAAATAGTCTTAGTTTTATTGATATAATATTGTTAAGTTTTCAAAGATACCCTCAAAGTACCCAAGAGATTAATACTGTCCATGATAGGAAAATATGAAAACATTTGATATAAATAGCTTTTTAAGGCTAAATGACACCTGTTCAATACCTTTGAAATTTTAAATATACACCCCTTTACTAGAGAAAGAAATCCCTTAATGTTTTGGTGATTCGCCCTGAATGTCTGTGCTTGCCTACTCCGCAGAAGTGTTTCCAATGTTTTTCCACTGTTTGGAACCTATTACCCCTAATCACCAGCCCTCAGGACCTAGAAGGAGATGAAGGAGATGAACTCCAAGTTCTCTCATGTACCTTTTACCCTAAGTTGTTTTGCTTAAGTTTTTTATTGACCAGACAAGCCTTAACTAAAATCATCACGAATTGATTCAAGACTTGTTTTTCAGCAACTTCTAAAGGCATCTTTAAGATATTATGCATCCGTTTCATTCCACCCAACATGTTTAGAAATTGGATTTCTGTGTGGGATGGCAGTGGCTAAACCACCACCTTCTGGTTCTCACTCCTCCGACACCTCAGCTCGCGATGGCTCCACGCTGTGGCACCCCAGGGGCAGTGCCGGAGCCTATCTCTACCGGCTCAGGAGAGCTGCTCTCTGCATGTGCCAGTGTGGGGCAGCATCAAAGGTTCCTGCGGTTCTTACCAGGGGACTTGGAGTTTTGCTCCACTGTTTTCTGCTTGGGTATTGCACCTGCTCCCCAAGTGCTCATTGAGCTGGTGCTCTAGTGACTACACAACACATAAAAGAGGGGAAATACAGCCCAATGGCGATCTGTCAGACAAACACTGTCTTCAGTGGAGGAAACTCAGCCTGCAGTTAATCAGGCCCCAGGACTGTCTCATTCTGCCAGGTTGAGTAAGTCCAAAACCCTCTCTCCATTACTGCAAACCCCTGTGTAGCAGAGCATTGCTGTGCTATAGCCGATATGAGAGGACATGCCAATCTGTCCTCAGAAAACAGCTTTGGTTACTGGCTAAGGTTACACTTAGGTGTTTTGTGAAACTGTCACCCCAGAGCAGGGTTTGGTTGAAGACTTACACAGACACAGACGCACTCTGTTACAAGTGAAGTTTCATTAAGTAATACTACAAAATAAGTCTAGAGTTATCACAGTAATTGAAACAATGATTAAGTCCCTAAGAAATCATGGAGCACTCACTAGGTACTGAACTATATACTGTGACATGTGCTGGGAGAGGCATTGGGAGGATCTCTAAGATTAGGTAGCTTCGTAAAGAGATGGAGAGGGGCCCCTAGGGGCATCCTCCAAGCTCCAGTGCAACTGAACCTCAGCAGCGTGTGCGTGGAGCCTGCCTACCACCGGGGGCGCCTCACAGCCACTCCAAGTCTCAGAGTCTGTCTCACCCACGCTGATGCACTCCATGGTGTGGTTATTGGCTTCCAGCCCCTCTGGGCAGTTGTCAAGGCACTTCCCAAGGTGCAAGTAAAATCCGCTTTTACACTTTGTGCAGAAATTTTTGTTGAAGCAGGTATCACAGTCAGCTTTACATTCTGAAAGAAAAGGCAAGGAGAAAGACGCTTTCGTTATCCGCTAACTGCTGTTGGACCCGTTTCTCATGCACATGCAATTTTTGTGTCAAACGCAAACTTGAGTTTCAAAGCCACTGTGCTGAACTTCATCAAAGATTCTTCCAGTCATTTGGTTGCTGGATATCAGTTGGTGACTTCAATGTCGTTGCACTGGTTACCTCATAAAACTTGATGGTGAAACGACTTAAGCATCCATTTTTCAAACATCTAATGCTCTGAAATCTGAAACTCTTAGAGCATGGCTTTATTCTGCAGAAGTTTCAGAGGTAAGGTGCTCAGACTTGAGGTGTGCAACCAGTAAAATCTATGCAAATATTCCTGAATCCTCAAATCCTAAAAAATCTCCTGGTTCAAGACACTTCAGATAAGGGATATTGTACCTGTGTATAGATATATAGCCAAAAAATGATTATAATGTCACGTCACTATTTGTGTTCAATGATATTATTGCTGTTCCAAAAGAACTTTAATAAAATAGCAAATCTGTCTTGTGCTGTTCGTTAGGACTGTTTATTCACTCAACAATCATCCAATTACCCACTAAATGTCAGGCATCATTTTGTATGGGTGAATAGGAGCACAGAACAGAGGCCGCCTAAAATTCTGTTTAATAAATAATGTCAGTAGATGGTCTTTATATAGTAACACTATACACCAGGACTATGACAAGTATTCACAATGTTAAGTTACTTAGACTTTGTAAGAATCCAATAAAGTATCTCTTGCTATGGTTCTCATTATGTAACTAGCCAAGAACCACAAGAAGCAGCATGACTTCGAACCTAGGCTGCAGCTTTGTTCTGGAGTAACATGGCTCTCAAGAACAACAGAAAAATGTAGGAAAAAAGTGACTGATAGAAGGAGGAGGCTGATTAATTTGGTAAGATGGTGCTAGAGTGCTTTTATGAGGAGGACAGAGGTGCAGAATCCAGAATGGCCCAGAGGGTTAGGCCAGGCCAAGGTGTGGGTGAAGCTTCCAGCTGTCCTAGCAGCCCAAGGCCTAGGTCATTGTGTAGGGAAGATACTGGAGGAGGCCCAAGGCCATGAAACCTGTGGGCTGGAAGACAAGGGGTCTGGAAAAGGCCTCTTCCTTGTGCTATTTGGGCAGAAGTGTGAGATTTCCTAATTTATAGTTTCAAAAGCTTACTTTAACTTCAGCTTTAAGAGTAGCCATTCGGGTTCCAGGTTTTTCAACATGCATTTCCAACTGATAAAATAAATGCTTCCTTTGCTATACTAGATCCTTTCTGGAAGCCAAACAGCTAAAGTGAATTCAAGTTGTTGAACACTTGGATCGTGAGATAATAACAGGGCCTTAGATGGTAATGCAGAACTTCCGTGTGGGTTCAGCGAGTAACAGCTAACTCGGCTTTGGCTTTTACGATATAAAAATACATACATACATAAATAAATAAATAAATAAATAAATAAATAAAAACTCAAGTGCTTCATTTTTTGTCAGTTACATTAGCAGTTCAAAATTTTCCTGCCCTCATGGCTGGCTAAGTCTAAGTATAGTTTAGCCTAATTATCAGCTCAATATCATGATCTGCACAACAAGGAATATCACAGATATTTTAGAAGTCACTGGAATCTGGACGAGTCCCCAAGGATGAGATAAAAATATAGTGTTGTGTGGGCACTTACTTGTACACTTATTTATATCTGGATATCGAGTTCCATAATATCCACTTGGGCATGAAGAGAGACACACTCCTATCTGCTTCATGCCAATTCTTTCCAGAACAAAAAATAGTCGGGGCTTACATGACAGACACCCATTGTAATCAGAACACGTTGCACAGCCTCCTTGACAGCCTTGGCTGACGTTGGGGTGCACTGGGGAGACAGTAGAAAGGCAATAGTGAAGGTTACATCCCAGACACAGAAGCTAGATGACGTCTTTTGCGGTGTAAAAGTTTTTCTTGTTAGCTTTCAATTTGGTAATCAGGAATAAATGAGGCGGAATATTTTTTCCCCCACACACATTTTGAGATCTCGTATTTCCCTCACCAGTACCCGTATTATTTTAATTCCAAAGTTCATAAAATTTATGCTTCGGAAAAGCAAAAAAATATATTTGGCTGAAGTAATTTACAAAGTTTATATGTAAACTACTCTTATTGAATTAGTACCATGAGGAATGGGAAACTGGTGACTTCGTGCTGATTTATACCTTGCAAACAACACATATGCATTTGGTTTTCCATTTTTGTAGTAGATAATAAACACCTATCTAAATTTCTTCAGCAAGCCTAATAACACATATTGGTATTCATTTTGAATGAGAATGGTAACTTCTGGAACAATATTTTCAACAATGGCTTATTGGTGAATACAGTTTTATCCTTTATCCAATGTGAGCTAATTCTGACACTATGTCAGTTACTCGTCACCACCCTTCAATGCGCTCCTCAAATATGTCTTCTCACATGGGTTTAATAATTAGTAGATCAGATTGACCTGTTGGTGAAAATGTGACTTTTCTTACCAGTGTTTCCATATGGAAAATACGTGAGTGCTTATAGTTCTTCGCGTTCAATATTTGTTCCTTTGGGAGGGAAGTTTTAGCTTTGGTACTCTCGCTTTCTACTTAGTTAAGTGAAAGGTGCCCTTGTGGAGTCCCAGAAGTCATGAGCCCTGTTACACACTCTCCCAGGTTGCCAGAAGTCACTGGTGAATGCAGTGAGAGCACTCAGGAGCACATGTAAGTACGAGGAACGCATGTCAGTGAGATTCGCATTTCCTTGAGATCATGTGACCCCCCCACGACCCTTGATGATGACAGGAAAGGCTAAATAAAGGGTGTGTCATGCAGCTGGCATTCTGGATGCATTCCTCTCCTTACATAGCCTCTCCTCACATATAATGCTCATAGCTTTATTGACCTTTCAGGATGTCAGAAAGAAAAAGCCATGTTCCTTCAAGGAGCTAAGACTGAGGCATGGTAGTCCAAAGGCGTCCAGCCTACTTCTTTTGTTGGTGGTAGAAGAGCTAGGCTCCAATAGCCCTTGCTGGGACTGACTCTGTCTTCACACAGATGTCTGGTTAGTACTGAGCTCTGCTTAGGTGAACACATTGCTTGGGGTGAGCTGGGAGAGTCCATTGGCCCAAAGAGCCTCCTGCAGGGGTGCACGGGTTAACTGTGGAGAGCTCGCCCTGTTGACCAGTCTCCTGCCTGTAGGAAACCGTCCCAGAATCAGCCGCAGGAACCGCAAGCAGCTCATGCTCATGCCAAGATGTTTTGTAAATAAACTGAGGAAATGTGGGTGGGACAAGTCGCTCTTCCTGTACACACTCTCCTGTGGGGTGGCGTTGGTCAGATAAAGTGGCACGGGAGGTTTAGACCTTATAGGGCCCAGGGGATTTAGAAGTAAAAACAGCTTTCCAAGTAAGTTGGTCATTTCTCATGCCAGTAACTCTGCATTGGAGACTTAGAGAAACGTGTATATATTCCAACAAGAAATACCTCAAAGAGAAAAAGATTGAGACAGCCCTGCGCTCCAAGTCTACCAGAAGCAGTCTCAAGGGGTAGCAAAGGGAAAAACGCGGCAAAACATTCTCGGGAGAATTGTTAAAGGAGGCGTTACTCAAACTCGCCCTAATTCAGGCCGAAATGACTCCGGGTTCAGTGAAAATGGGCCGGGTTGGTCCACGCCACGACTTCCCTGTCTCTGAAATGTGACTGCTGAAATAAACTCACAGTTATAATTTCACGAAACTTTCGTCAGCTCTGATGATCACTTTTCGTTCAATTGTTCATCCAAGTATGAGTTACATATTTGGGCCCTCAGACACCGACACTCCTTAAAATGAGTTACATAGTAAAAGCTGAATTTTAGGGTGGACAAAATAGCACAGCGATCTAAAGCACCTGCTTAGGCAAGCTAAGGCAAAGCACAGGGACTGTGGTTCTGTCACAGCAACACACGACACCCCAGTCCTGCCCCCAGGGTGGGCTGAGCTGGCCACACACACACACACACACACACACACACACACACTCACACATAAATAAATAAGTAAATACTTATGTAACTCAATAAAAATTGAGTTTTAGGTGGAGTGCGGTGGTGAACACCTTGTGATCCCAGCTCTTAGAAAGCGAAGACAGGAGGATTGCTGATTGTAGCCTGGCCTACGTAGTGAGTTCAAGACCACTCTAAACTGCACAACAAGACACTGTCCCAAAACAAAACCAAAAAATAATGAGAAATTGAGTTTTACCGTTTGGAAACTTCTACTGAAGAGAACTGTTTGAGTCTGATGACTGGGAACAGTTTCCAGAGAAATTGTAAGATGTACCAACAACATCTACACAATTTCCTATTTTTAAAGTTTTAGTGATGAAATATAACATAGTTAACCATTCACTATGACAGTTTGCTTCCCTTTTTTAATAATTTGCCATTATAAATGATTTTGAGAAAAATAGTTTTGAAAAATAAAGAAAATCCAGGCGCCAATTTGTGCACTGAAACGTTTGTTTATTCATTTCTAGTAGTAAAATTTCAATATAGGCAGTGAATTTTGAATACCAAATGATGAAAAACTTTATCTCTTTAAGAAATCATAAGTTCTTTGGAGTACTACTCAGCTATAAAGAGGACAAACTCAATGCTTCTACAGGTAAATGGGATGCAACTAGAGACGATACTCATAGATGAAATAAGTCATGTGTAAACATCCCATTGTCTCCCCAGTGTAAGAACCTGAGAGAGTAAACAAGATCCAAAACAGACAATGGATACTGTGAAAGGGACAGAAACTGCTCAGCTGGACAGAACAAACGGGATGAGGGAAAGAAAAGAAGAAAAGGAGAAGAAAATATACGCTGCGTACATAAGATAGCTAAGATAATTACACTACTAATTTCTGTTAGTTCACTGAAAAGAATGTTTTGCACTTGCATTGTCTAATCAGTTCTGCATGCCTAAATCCATTACTCTGAGCAACTACTACAAAGATAACACTATGCAGTGTGTGAACCATTGTTCATTTCCTAGTATCTTGTCTTGAAATTTTGTGTCATTGTTCTGTTTTTCCCTCTTTAAAATAAAATAAAACATAGATAAATTCATGCTATCAGACATAAGCAGACCTGGGCAGTGTGAAGTTTGGATTCCGTGACTCTAAACTTTATGGATGAACGCTGCGCCGATAACTCTCTTTAATGCTGCAGAAAGACCACACCAGTTATGTAGCTGTTGTTACACAACCGGACGCAAATTTCCCAAGCTTCATCTTAAGACAAGAGCTTTTATTTTTTTATATGGAAACCACAAAAAACTTTGGTCTGGATTGATTCTAAGTCTTTTAGCCATAAAATCTTGTGATGCCTACTCAAAAATAGAATGATTTTGTCATGTTTCTATTCTCATAGTAAGTTCATTTTGAATTTCCAAATCAGTCTCTTTAAACAGCATGTTTCTACTGTTATTTTAAACAAACAATGTAGATTTTGTGGTGCAGATACAAATAAAGTTTCATAGAATAATGTCTGAACTTAATCTCAGAGGATTAGTTGGAGTTTATTAGTGCAGGTATGCCTGTGTGGGATTAGAAAAAGGAAACCTAAATGTCAAAAGGAGGAAACAGATTGACATGAATTCAACTCAAGATTGCAAGGAGAGGGCAGATCTAGTTTATGGAACCCCTTGTGGGGTGTGCCAGCTCGGGGAGCAGTATTCCTGTTAGAAAATGCAATCCAAGAGCTGAGGAGATAGCTTGGCGGTCTGTCTGCCTGGCAAGCTCAAGGACACGTGTTCAATTTCAGGTACTACCTGCTATGCCAGCCTGGTGCCAAGCTAGCCCCTGAAACCGGGCATTGTGGTACACTCCTGTAATCCTGGTGCTTCGGAGGCTGAGACGGAGGATCACTATGAGTCTCAGCTGTGTATTGATACCCTGTACCAATTAATTAATTAATTGTTTAAAAAGAAAATGCAATCCAAACAGTCAAGAAGCTGAGACAAATGACTCTGAAGCTCGAGCCTAGCTAGGCTACATCATGAGTTCAAGGTCAGCCTGGATTACATAGTGCGATGTTATCCTAAAAAGACAAACACAGCTATGTCTTGTGTCTAGTTGTCTCCCCAGAGCCACATGCTGTCATCAGGTTTGTGATTAGCTCATGAGCCAATGCTCGGATTATGGGTGTGAGCCCTACCCCTGCCCTGGGGTGCGCAGCCTTTATACAACATATAAGAGCGGGGAACAGGTCTCCCCTCCCTCCTCTTTTTCTACTATTGCTGCTTTTGCTGACTTTCACCATAGTGAACTGTTGCCCTCTGCCACATGCCATGTACCATTTTGTCTTGGAGCCATCCGAGTACGGACTGAAACCTCCACAAACTATGAGCTAAATCAACGTTTCCCTCTTTAATTTTGGGGATTGTGTATTTTATCTCAGTGACGAAAGACAAAAATAACTGAAACCAGCACTCAGAAGTGTTTCCCTTGCAGGACAGCAGACAGGTAAAGTAGCAGAAATACAGTGTTCACAGTGGCTGATGGCAACCTAAAATATAGCTGAGGCCATAAAATGTGGCAGGGAAGAGATGTACATTCCAAAGTTACCTAGGAAGTAGAATCTACCAAATAGCATGTACGAACAAGACATAGGGTTTGGGTAGGTGTGTTCTAATTCTTGCCAAAGATCAGAGAGCAGAAGAGGCACTAGCAGAGTAAAGAGCTCATGGAGCAGGGTGCAGGGATGGAAGTTCTCATAATGCGAGGGTGGCTGGCATCATTAACACTTTGGGGTGGGTGTTGGAGTGGGCGTGGCTTCATGACTAAAGAAAGTATCTGGGAGGGGAAAACCAACATGACTGAATGAAAGATAGAGGGGCCACAGTCAAACACCATGTTTGGTAAGAGAAAAAGATGTACACAAGCATAGTTAACATAATACTTTGTTTTTCTGCTTTCAAGGCATGCATATGATAAAAAGAACGTACTGCGGTTAAGGTGCTATATGTAAATGTAAGCTGTTATAATTTTCTTAACTTAAAACCTCCAAATGGTACTCACAATAACGCTGTAAAGGATGCAACAGCAAGCTTTGGTCAAAGGCCGTCTTTGATATCTGATACCAACACGGTAGCCATAATGGAAACTGGGTAAACTTTACAAAAAGTTGACACAAAATTTGATTTTAGATTTTAACTTATGAATTTGAATAGCATCATCTTCTTGATTTACTTATGCAATATATGTATATTGCAAGAGTATTTCTTAATGCATAACTTAAAATCTATCAGCGACCCAAGCCTGGTAGTACATGGGTAAGGCTGGAGGATCTCAAGTTAAGTCCAGGCTGAGCAATTTAGTAAGAACTTGTCACAAGGAAGCAAACAACAGTGTCTGCAGGGCTGGAGTCACTGCCTGGCCCTGCTCTAGCTAAAGAATTCTCCCTACCTCTTCTATTAGATAGCCTTCAAAATAGGATATCAGCAGCCAGAACAGTTTCTAAGAAACTTACTTTTGTCAGGAAAGCTAGTTCAAACTCTGGCTACCAAATATCCAGAAAATAGAATTTCAAACAATACCAGCATACTTGGTCAATATATAACATTTAGCTATATATTTCCAGTGCTTATAAAATACCATATCAGTTACAGATTGAAAACTAAGTTCTGTTTCTATAACAATTTAAGGGTCAACTTTGAGAATTTGCCTCACTCAAATCCACTCCTACAGCTCAGCTGGAAACATACTACCATCTGTTATGACTTTCTTTACAGAGACTAGATATTAGTAAAATTATTATGTAACTTTGTCAAAGTTAAATTACTGGTTTAATCCATGAATAGCTGCAAAAGGAACTCATTCTTCACAATTTAATATTGATTCTCAATATTTTGTTTGGCTTAACAGAATTAAATGATATTGCCAATAAAGCATCTGCTTAGGCAAAGCACAGGGACCAGGGTTCAATCCCTGGCACCACATGCCATGCCAGCCCTGCCCCCAGGGCATGCTGAGACTGAGATTGAGACTGGGTGAGGTGGCATACACCTGTAATCCCAGTGCATGGGAAGCTGAAAACAGGAGGACCGCTATGACTATGATCTGTGTAGTGAGACCCTGTAGACCCCATACTAAATACAATAAAAGTAAGATATTGCCCAGGCAGCCAACTTCTCTATAGTGTGTTTCTCTTAAAATGAGTATTGCCCACCATTTCCAATGCCATTTATGTTTGGCTAGAAATTTTCTAGAAATACTGTAGATTGATACAATAAGTGAGTGTCAAGGAGATGTGTGATCCATGGAAATAGCATATTGATCTCAAAATGTATTGGATAAAACCTTAATAAATCCACCAAGTTGGTTAGTTTCGCTAACCAATCAACCAACCAACACAAGACTTAATCAGCCTTGGAGGGCATTGGGTCCTCATAGTGTTTCTGGGCTGCTCTTCCATCTGCAGGGTGCTTATGAAAAAGAAGAGAGAGAAGAGAGGAAGGGAATCCCATTGCCAGGGTTGGTTCACACCCAGGGCTCGCTTAAGCCTGCTCCTTTCACGGGATGTTCAGATTGAACATAAGGATCCTGGGGCAGGAGGTTAAATATGGCTTGAGGATTTCTTGGTAATTGCTAACCTCAACACAGTGTGACTATTTCCTGAGTAGATTCTATAAAAAATTGATTATAGGTCTTGCTTTAACTTGCCCTTAACCACCCAGCAGAAAAGTTTAACCACGAGGCATAAAACGTAAAGCTAGATTAGTATGCTGAGCTGTAAAAGATTTAAATCGACAGCTTCTGAAGGTGCCAGTTCTGCCAATAACCCACTGCAATTATGGAACATTGGATTATGTATACAACTACTTTCTCCTAGTTCAATAAGAAGGAATTTTTTGTACCAGTAATGATTAGAAAAATTATCACGTCTACACCCTGTGCTCTGTATAACTACTATGAGGGCAACAATATGCATTGTATCAATTATTGGGAATGCACTACTAATGAGTTTGAAACTGTCACATCATTATTTCTTATTAAAAGTAATAATAAATAAGCAAATAAATATCAACTGGAAAAAAAAGTGTATGTCAACAACCATGTAACTGACACAAATTAAGTTCAACAGGCAGCTCAAAGAATGTTTAAAAATGCATTTTTTTGCTTTCTTGTAGTGTACTGAGTTATGCACACTACAAAACAGCAAACTATAAATTGCACCCCATATATTTCTTTAATTTATAAATTTAACTGTGAGACAGATTAAAAAATGTCACATCAATACTCACACGTTATGGAAAATTGAGAAGTATATTGTTGGGTGTATGTATGAAAAAAAAAAGATGGCAGAAACAATTGAGGCTAAGGATTATATTATTTCCAAATAAAATATCACATAAAAGTCTCCAAGAAACTGAAAAAAAACAAAAATCTGTTTAAGAAAAATCTCTTATCTATTCTTCTTCAAGGAAATAAACTACACATATATATTTTGCAAAAAAAAAAAAAAAAATTGATTACCGAGTGAATAAATGCAATGAAGATAAAATAAACTAATTGTACTTTTTAAAAGACAAAGATGCAACAGCAGTGATGATTTAGCAGAAAATACCTATAATAATTGCTTTTTAGTGGACTTTGCCTAGAAACATCTAGTAAAAAAATTATATTCCAAATCACCTGTATTTTGGACATTTTGAAATAAATCACTTTAAGTGAAATAGTGGATGCTTTTCTAGATGGCATTTTTAAAA
>PVKN010006684.1:0-28021 GCA_004027915.1 Capromys pilorides
GCTATGCAGTTCATGCTGGCCTTGATCTCACTTTTGTAGCCCAGGCTAGTCTCAGACTCACACTGATCCTCCTGCCTCAGCCTCCCAAGTGCTGGGATTACAAACACCACCACACGCGACTTAATTACATATATTTTATGATCAATTATAAATTCTACTCATGTCTGCTTGGTTAAAGAAAAAGCTAAGTGGGGAAAATCTTTGCGATATAGAGCTATGACAAATTTTCAAGTTTATTAAAATTCTATGTGAAATTGGACTAGCGTTTCTTTTTGTGTCTTGCTACAGAAAAGAACACCATGAAATTAAATACTACCATCTTGCAATCCTTATTAGTGCTGCTGTGTAAATGAATCACCTATCATAAATTTTCGAGAGTCTAACAAATTTTAATTTTCTTTAGCGGTGTTGAAAATTAGTAATGTTGGGCCAGGGAGATAGCTCAGGGGCACAAGTACCTGCCTGACAAGTGCAAGATCTTGAGTTTGATCCCTGGTTCCAAAAAAAAGAAAAGAAAATTATTGATGTCTATTTTGTTCTTTCTTTTTTTTTTTTTTTGCTGGACCAGGGTTCAAACTCATGACCTTACACTTGTCAGGAAGGCATTTGTGCCACGGAGCTATCTCCCTGGCTCCTTATTTTGTTCTTAAATGGAAAACTTAAAAACTTAATTTTAAAAAAAATATTGAAAAAACAATGAGACAGGTTCTCACTAAAGCACCCAAGCTGGCCTTGACCTAAAAATCATCCACAGTCTCCTTAGTGAGGGCTATGTGCTACCTTGTCTAGGTGGCATTGACTTTCTTAAAGTATATGTTTAATGTTTGAACATTATTGAGATAGTATGATGCCTTGAATTTGGTTCCTAGTCTTACTATAGTAAGGTGAATATAAAAGAGAAATAAGATAGAGAAGAAAAACCAGAAGATGAAATAAGGTTTCACAAAGGTATTATTTTGTAAATGCAGTGAATTTAAACAGCAATCATTTTTTTAAAAAAAATATTTTATTTATTTGCTTGTTTATTTATTTATTTTATGGCTGTCTCAGCCTGCCCTTGTGGTGGGGCTGGCACAGCATGTGGTGCTGGGGATTGAACCGCACTCCCTGCCGTTGCCTGAGCTTTTCTAAGCAGGTGCTTTAGACCACTGAACCATCTCGCCGGCCCATTAAACAGCAATCATTACACCCTAAAGTATACTTGAAAATTATGGTACGAACAGTGAATTAAAAAAAAAGATTGCTATCTTAATATGGCTGGGGTCTATTTACAAAAATAAGAGAAATTTGAGGCCAGCTAGTAGTGCTAGCTCTATGCAGCTGCTGCTCTAAGTGAATCATCATGCTAGATATTAGGAAACCAAGGTAACTGATTTAATAAGTTTAATAGTGTTTACTATATTCTAGGTCTTGTGCTTGCCATTTCATGGGTTATCACATTTAATTTTATGATAAATGTGCAAATAGTTACTACTACCCTAATTTTTCCCAATGAGTAAATTGATGCTTTAAAATTTTAAACAGCTCAACCATAAATTAAAAGAAATTGTGGTGAAGTTCAAATGTGAATGAAAGCAATTTAATTCAGAACCCATAGATTTAATTGATATACTCTACTGTTTCCTAATTTTCTTGGCCTTGAGGAACTCAGTGTTCTGGGGAGAGAGAACTTAGTTGAAGAAAACATTTTAAAAGAGTACAAGTCTGCAGGCAGGAGTCAGAGAAAGTGGTCATATCTGAACACAGTTCTGAAGAATGAGCAAGATTTTATTGGGACTTGAGTTGTGAGGTAAGGACATCACAAAGTAACATCATTGAAGGCTGGGGTTATTAAGGAAGTACATTTGGGAAAGGTTTTATCTCTTAACTTACTGGAAGTATATAAATTTTTTTTCTTTTTTTCGGGAAAGGTCTACAAGGTGTTCTGGCTCTCACTACTAGATGGGACTTGTGGCAATTCGCCTGTTTAGTGCCTCTCAAGAGCTGGGATTACAGGTGCGTGCCACCATGCTCAGACTTAATTGCAGTCTCAGCACACCCAAGGGGCAAGGCTGGCTCAGCAGGCCTGGGGATCAAACCCCAGACCCATGCGCCTGCTTGTAGGTGCTTTAATCCACTGAGCCATTTGGCTGGCCCTAAGTGGAGATTTTTTTTTTTTGGGCTAGCTCAGGCTGCCTTAAGGGTGGGTATGTGGAATCAAACCATCATCTGCTGTGCCTGATTGGGATTGCCGGCACAAGTGCTTAAAACCACTGAGCTAACTCAAAAACCTCCAAATTTTGTTTTTAAAATTTTATTTATTTTTGCATATTTGGTACAAGGACTCACTATGCAGCTTGGACTCATAGTGATCCTCCTGTATTCAGCCTCCTCAGCTCTGGGATTATAGGCCTACACCACCACGCTCAGTCTTAGTGACCAGCTCAGTGCAACTAGGGGAGAAGCTGGCACAGCATGTGATGCCAGGCATTGAACTCTGCTCCCTGCACTTGCCTAAGCTATAAATTTTAAATAAAATGTCAACAATAGAGGTTTGGACATGCACCAAGTGCATAGTTCTCTTTACTCAAGATGCTGCTCCTTGCCTCTTTTCTATCTTATTCACCCCTCAGAACTAGTCAAACTAGTTACTAGAAGTAACTTCATTAGGATACTTGCTGTCAGGGCTGCAAGGGAAGATTTTCTGTAGCTCAGTTTGTAGAGCTTTCAGTCCATAATTGGCTGGCTCTAAGGCAGGACTGGTGTAACAGGGGAGCAAACATTAATGGCAGCAGAAGATACCAAAAGCAACAACCAAAATTTAGCAATGTCTTTCTGACTCCTTTATACTCCATCCTGGATGCTGGGATTTGGGCGGTGCCAATCCAATCAGTGGACTGATCCAGCAATTACTCACCATTAATCCCAGCGTTGCACCAACAATCACATACTTTAGGTTCAGCCATCTCTGAAAAGAGACCCCTCTAAAACTGCATGAGGCTTTGAGGGGACATCTAGACCCAAAACATGATACTTGCCTGATAGCATGCTTGTAAAGATTACCTAGAAGGGTTCTAGGATTCTAGGATTCTAGGAATCTAGGTGTCCTGGATTCTAGCTCAGTATTTCTGGAATCCCTTGCCCTTCCCCCTAAAAAACTAGAACTGGCTTGAAATTTTAAAAGTGTAAAGCTACAGATTATTATTATTGCTTTATATATTGCTTAATGGTGTCTTAAAGTTTGTACTTGTTTCTCCCACTTTTCTTTATACTCCTCCACAGGCCAATCTTTTCTAGTCTGAACGTTGCTTTATATTTACCCAAGTGCTGGGAAAATAACATGAAATAAACACGCAGTTGTTCAGTGAAGGTGTGATGGATACCTACCAACCCCGTATTGTTGGAATGAACGGTGAAAGTCTCCTGTTTATACTGTTCAGCGTTAAGTCCCAAGGATGCAAATATAAAATGAATCGAAGAATAGTTTACTTTCTTTTTTTATGAGTGCAAAAAAACGATTTTCACAAATGACATTCACATGTAGAGCGACATCTGGTGGTTGCCTGTTGGACAATATTTGTGGAAATAATAAAAAGCCTATATACATTTTAAATTAGAATCAGATAAGAACGACGAATTACAGTAGAAAGAATTAAAAGATTTAAAATCTCTAGTAAAGTTGTTTTCTTTTTTATAATGCTGATTGCTCGTTTTCAGTCGTCTGGATTTAGCAGCAGCATAGTCCTTAAGAAAATGGATAGTTTTTGCAAAACTTGCAGAATGGCGAGTCAGAAGCAGGAGCTATGAATTGGTTTTACCGGTCTTAAAAGACTGGCTTGAGATGAAATGAAACTTTCTAGGGAAAAATAAAACAACTTTATAAATTTCCCTATTTTAGAAGAATTACTATTTCCGAGGCAAGATGTCATTAACGTTTTCCTGAAACTTTGAAGGCACAGTGGGTGTCCACGAAGCGCAGAGAAGCATACCACTTCCTCTCGCTGCGCTAGGAGAAAAGAGCGCAAAATACCCTAGAAGGACCTGATCGCGCGCTCGGCCTCCGATTGGTCTTGCCTGCAAAAGCGGAAGCGCGCTTGTTTTACGTCACGTCCCTACGTCGATGGACTCGGACCACTTCCGGTGTCGTGATGGCGGCCAACGCGACCACCAACCCGTCTCAGCTTCTGCCGCTAGGTAAACGTCTGTGTTCGGGGAACCTGGCCAGAAATCGTATCCAAGGCACCGCTGGCCAAGGAACGGAAGCTGCGGGGCCCAAGTACTCCTCTGCAAGGCTCGCTCCAACACGCATCTCTGCGCGCCAGGGCAAGAGGCGGAGGCTGCCGGCTCAGCGCGCGGGAGAAGCACGGTGCTCGGTGTGGGTTGAGGGCGTGCCTGGCCGCGGAGATGCGGGCTGAGGAACAGCGTTAGGGTAGCGGCTGCTTTTTCAGTTCGCATTTACAGCTCTCAAATCATTCAGACCTGTTGCATATTTGGCTGATTGAGAGTAGCGCCACAGGATGAATCTGTTCAGTATAATTTAATTATAAAAATAAATATCTTAGTAACATGTTGATGGAAGAGAGATGAAGCACAGCAGATATTGTATCAAATATGTTCCAAGATCATCCAAAAGTTAACTGAAAAAATGAATAGGACATATGAGGACTAAGGAATTGTAAACACGTAAAATATAAAGCTTCATACGGGATGGGATGAGAACCACAGCAACATCGTGGTGAAGAGTTATATTTAGAATGCTATGGATATATTAAGAATGTTTTCTCAGTTCTATACCAATAATTTTGTGAGTAAATGTGTCACAATTTACTGATTGATAATAATATAATTAAAAGCAATTTTGTAAGTAATATACAAAATAATAAAATTGTCACCTCTTCTGTCTTAAAAAAGAAAAAGAGTAGAGCTACAGTCCACAGAGAAAAACTTTAAACAGGCAGGTGGAAGCTGATCCTGTTTTTCACCTATTCCACCTATCTGTCCATCTCACAAGTAATTTGCATGTCGTGGCTGGGCGCTATTCAACAATGAGCTTAAATCTCGCCATTGTTTTTAAATGGCACAGCAGTATTCATCAAGCTGAATAACGCTGTTGAGCAGGCTAAAGATGCCCAAGCTGCTATCAACGTGGAAGATAGAATTCCTGGGCTATGCAGTAGTGACAGGAAAAAGTTTCTGGTGAAGATTAACTTTAATGTTTTGTATCTTATGAGTGACTTAGTTTATAGATGATGTTGTAATTGAAAAGCTCACACCTGCATATGGCAGATTCCTGGAGTGCCTGGTATATGCCACATCCTGTGTATTGGAAAAACACTTATGAGCAAAAATAACCATTATCTCTGCCCTAATGGAATTAGGAAAGAATGTTGTGTGTCTTCTTGTGTTCCTTAAGTAAAGGATAAAGCCATCACCATATAGATAAATTGCTACGAAGAAGTAAGTAGAGGTGAAGGAAAATTTTCCTGTTAATGACACAGCCAAAAGACCTAGTTTTAGCTCTTAAGTCATAATGCAAATATCGAGTCTGAGTAGACACTCTACTTATGTTAAAATAACAGATAAAGCAATCTTTCTCTCCTCAGAGCTGGTGGACAAATGTATAGGATCGAGAATTCACATTGTGATGAAGAGTGATAAGGAAATTGTTGGCACTCTTCTAGGATTTGATGACTTTGTCAGTATCCTTTTAAAAAGTGGTGGATGGGCTGGGGTTTGGCTCAGCTGTAGAATATTTACCTAGTGAGCTAGAAGCCCTGGGTTCAGTCCTCGGCACCAAAAAAAGAATAAAACCTCCTGTTAAAAAGCGGTGGTAGCAAAGATTTTTTATGTATTTAATGACATACAAACTATAATGATCAGTATGTTAATTTTGTTTTCAGGGATAGTGTTTACTGTGCTGGTGATCAAACCCTAGGTTGCATGCATGCTAAGCAAACACTACCACTGTGCTATACCCACAGTGCTTTGTGATAATTTTAAGAGGTATGTGTGTTGAAAGAAGATTTAAGATCCTATCAGCAATTTTTGTTTGTCGTTTTGAAACAAAGTCTCCCTATGTAGTCCATGCTGGCCTTGGCCTTGAACTCATTATAACCCATGCTGGCCTGAAACTCCTGGCCATCCTCCTGCCTCAGTCTCCTGAGTGCTGGGATTAACAGGTGTGCGCCAGTACTACTAGTTACCCATTTTTACTTTACACCTTGTCTTAGGCATAGTTAAAACTGAATAAAAACAGAACCCAGAGTAAATTCAGCCTATGTATTTATTTTCTTAATACCAAATTCAGATATGGTGCTGGAAGATGTCACTGAATTGTAAGTATTAAAAATTAAAGAATTCAGGGAATATCTTTAATTGAAAACTTTAATTTTAGTACTGTTGAATTGTTGAAATGATTAATGAGAAAATGTTTCCTACCAGATTACCTGAAGACAAATTTTATTTATTGATGTTTGTAAAATTGGATCAAGCTCTTACCTTAACATAATCATTGGTAAATTGCTAGGAAAGTAGTCTAAAGAAAACCGTAAGGTAGAAGATAATCAAAACAGCCAGAAGATATAGCTCAATGGCATAAGTATCTGCCTGTTAAGCGTAGGGTCCTGATTTTGATTCCTGGTATGCAAAACAAAACAACAAAAAAAAAAACCCTGGTAGTTTTATGTCTCTATGTAACATAAAATATAATGGCTCAAATAATGTAATTATAAAGGTTACAACCAGTGTTCCCTGTCCCATCCAGTCCCGTCCCATCCCATTCCCCCTCCCCCACAAAGGGGATTGAAATCAGGCCCTTGCGCTACAACCACTGTTTTCTATTTTCAAAATTTAAGTGGATTATAGACTGGTTTAATGGATAAGAATCAGTAGTAATAGATCAATTTAGGCTGGCTGTGGTGGCTAATGCCTGTAATCCCAGCACTTAAATGGCTGAGGTGAGTTTGAGGCCAGTCTACACTACAAAGTGAGACCCTGTCTAAAAATAAAAATAAAAAAATCCCCAAAACGATGTGTTTAAAGAGAAAGATAGGCATCCGAACGTGAATCTTAGACCAACCCATTTAGTATGTTGCCTCTGATGCAGAATATGCATTACTTTTGCTTCTGAACAGTACAAATAGAATTGCCTCACCTCAAATTCATATGCAAGAATTTTGGTGCTGGGAATTTGAACACAGCCTTATGTGTGCTGAGCACATGCTTTGCCACAGAACTACAACACAAGCCCCAAGAATAATCTTTTTAGAGAGGAAAAAATATTTCTAAAATGTTAGGTTTCATTACCTGCTTATCCTGACTGTTGTGTTTCTTTTTTTAGTGAGATCACACCAGAAGGAAGAAGGATTACTAAATTAGATCAGATCTTACTAAATGGAAATAACATAACCATGGTAAGAACATGAACACTATTTTATTTGGATGCTAGCCCATTTTGATTGGGTGAGGATCACAAAACTAACTTGTCCTGCTGCTGCTTGCTTCATTTAAATGCTCATAACCCAGTACTAGTTAAAAGATTTTCTGATGGTCCAGGCCTTAAAGCTGAGCTGTTGAAAAGGTGTTGAGCCTGAAGGTTATTTTGCTTGTGCTTTTTGTTCTTTAATTTTGTCAGAAACCATTGTCAAGACTCTTCGCTAAGTATTGTTTTAGGGGTTGTGATCAGATAGAGGACTTGGAGAAAAAGGGAATGTGAGAAAGGCAAAGAGACAGTGGCTTTGACTGATGAAAACCACTTTTAATGTGATGTTATTAATAAACTTTTTCTTTTTCTTCAATGCAGCTAGTTCCTGGAGGAGAAGGACCAGAAGTATGAGTGGACTTTCTTGTAGATTTCGTTTTGTCTTACAATGGCACAAAAACAGAATTTTTTAAAACTTTAATATGTTTAGATTGTATAAAGCTAAATTTCCCGTTAAAGGGAAATACTGTGAAGATGTATTGTATACATATTTCTCTGGTTTCTCTTCAGATCCTATAAATCTTTTGCCTTTTACTAAGTTAATCATGATTATCTTGGAAAAAGAGAAAAAGTTTGTTTTTCCGAAGACCAACAAATAAAGATGTTTTGGTTAATTGTTATTTATTATGCTTCAGTACCCAGTGGAACAGATAAAAATGACAAGAAAGCAAGTAGCAAAAACAAGGCATGAATAGCAAAAGAAATAAGTTAAATCTCCACAAAATTAAAAATTTTTGTGCTTCAAAGAATGCTATCAAATATAGATTTAAAAAAAAAGCACACAGAATGAGAAAATATTTGTAAGTCAAACAGCTTGTCTTACTCTTCTCTCATTGCTGAGACAAATACCCAACACCCAAAATGAAGGAAGGAAGGATTTATTTAGCTCATATTTACTGGAGTTTTCAGTCCATACTCAGCTGGCTCCAAAGCAGAGAGCAGCAGTTCATGGCAGTGGGACAGCAACAAAATGGTGGCGGAGGCAACCAACCAACCAGGGGAGCAGAGAACAACAGAGAGACTGGCTCTGTCTCTCTTTATATTACATTCAGGCTCTCTGCCTCAGCCTATCCACCTTAGGCACACCCATAATCCCAGAAGTACTCAGACCATAATCCCATCAGTACTAAAACACATAATCCCAGTGGATCATGAGTCAAGTCTGTACTCTGGAAGTTCCCACCCTATGATTGCGTGAGACTTTGGGGGAACAACTAGATATAAACTAACAAAGTTGATAAGGGATTCATATCTAGAACATATACAGAACTGTTACAACTCAGTAGTAAAAAGACCAATTAAAAAACGGGCAAAGGATCAGAATAAAGTTTCCCCAGGAAAATACGTATGACCGTCAATTCCGCTCCTAGGTTTATACTCAGTGAAACTGAAAAAAGTGCACACAAAAACATGTTCACAGTAGCATTATTTATAATTTTTGTTTGTTTGATTGATTGGTATTGGGGATTGAACTCAAGACCTTGCACTTGCCAGGTAGGCGCTTATACCACTAAGGTATCTCCCCAACTTATTTATAATTTTCTCAAAGTGAAAGTAACCCTTAGTGCCTACCAGTGGTTAAATAAAATGTAGCATAATCAAATAAGTTATTAGCTGCAAAGGGGAACAACAGGGATGATTCTTGAAAACACGCTAAATGACTTCATTTATAGGAAATGTCCAAAATAGGGAAATCTGTTGTCTAAAATAGGCAAGTCAGTGGTGGCCAGGGACTGGATAGGGCAAGAAAGTGACTTTAAAGGGTATAGAGCTTTTTTGGTGGTGAAAATTAAGTTAATAATGAAGGTTTGTATGATGTGTGAACAAACTAAAACCCACTGAGTTGTAGTTTTTAAAAGGGTGGTTTTTGCAGTATGTGAATTCCTTTTTTTTTTTTTTCCTGTACTGGGGATTGGACCCAGGACCTTCAAACTGAGCTATCTCCTGCTCTTAAAATTTTGAGTCAGGGCCGGGTGTGGTGGCGCATGCTTGTAATCCTAGCACTTGGGGGACAGGAGGATCAGTGCGAGTTCCAGATAAGCCTGGGCTACAAAAGTGAGCTTGAGACCAGCCTGAACTGTATAATGAGACCCTGTCTCCAAAAGACAAAAAAAAGGAAAAAAAAAAAAAAAATGGGAGTCAGTGCCTTGCCCAGGCTAGACTTGAACTTTTGAGCTTGGCCTCCCAGAGTGCTTAGATGATTGGTATGTGACACCATTCCTGCCCTGTTATTTCTGAGGCCCTTAAAAAATTTCTTATGAGTGATAGCTCAGGCTATGGCTGATGGAAGGACCCTAGCTCTCGCCAAACGTAAAGATTCCCAGTTAAAGTTTATTTTTTTTGGGCAGGATCTCACTGTGGTAGTCCAGGTTGGCCTTGAACTCACTGTATAACCTATGATGGCCTGGAACTCAGTTCTTAGTTCTGGGATTACTAGTATGTACTGCCACATCATGTTTCTTTGGGTGTTAAATAGAATAAGAAGTTAGGGAAGATAGCCTTTAATTTTTAAGAATGTTGGAATTTTGGGGCTTTTCATTTACAAAGGTAAAGAAATTTAGTTTTTGGATTTTCTATTGGAGTTTAACATTTGTGGATTTTGATTTGGAAGATTTAATTATTTTATTTTTTAATGTATTTAGTACAGGGTCTCATTACACAGATGAGACTTGTAGTATTCCTCCTGTTTTCAGCCTCCCAAGCACAAGGGTTATATGTGTGCTCAACCATGCCTAGCCTCAGTTGCCATCTCAGGGTGCCCTGGGGGCATGGCCGCATGGCACACGGGATCAAACCCTGGTCCCTGCATCTTCCTAAGTACGCTTTAATCTGCTGAGGTATGTGGCTGACGTGGAGGATTTAATTGTTTAAAATTTTTACTTATAAATTTTATGATCGAGGGATTTTATTTGGATTTGGATCTCAGTGTTGTTGGCATTTGGCCCTGCTAGGTTACACTATGTAGCTGGGCCTACTTTGGGGTGGGAAGAGTTGTGGATTTTCATATTTGGAATTATAGAAGCCTTAAAGTTGTGATGAATGCGTGTCTCCCTACCCTCTGCTGAGTATTGAATCCACAGCCTCATTAGTTTAGATAGTTCTCTACTGCTCAGCCCCACCCTAGCCCTAGTTCATGTATTCTGACCCCCTTCTGAGCCTTTTTTGATAAAATCTTAAATTGCTTTTAGTGATCCCAAGAAAATAACTAGAAGAACAGTAGTTGGGAGAGACATCATGATAGATTGTTTTGGTCCTCTGGCTTGAATGGTTAAGATGCAAACAAAAAGATGGGGAGTACAGAGGAAGATTGTTTTTCTGTTCTGATGTTTTCTTCCATATACAGGCAGATTAATTTCTGTACCTCAGGAGATTTGCATGAGTATCATGCAAATTTATGTGTGTGTATATATATATATATATATATATATATACACACACATAAATGTTATACACGCACACACTTATGAAATAGGGGGAGGGAAATTAGGATGCTTGTTCCATTTTCAGCTGGGGTTTGGATTGCTTTCAGGAAATACTAGGTTCTGCTCTGCAGTGTTGTAAGTTTTATAGCTTTTTGCCTGGTGTGTAGAGATCTGAGCTGGTCCAGAATGCCTCCAGTTTGATGGGTAGATCTGAAGAAGTTGGCTGCATACAAAGAAGTTAGCACAGTCCATTGATACAAGTTACATTGTCTACCTACCCTGTCAGTAATCAAAGTGAACCCCTCTCTACCATTTGCTTTGTTTCTCAATTGGTTTAGAACTCAATTTTGTGAAAGGTGTGCTAATTATTGGTTCTCCTGACTTCTCTTATTCTGGAGCCTGCTGTTCTAGTACAGCTTTGTATTTCCCCACTGTCTTCTGTCATGAGTTTCACAGCCATTAGAACATTTTGAGTGATTGACGTGAAATACAGAATCAGGTCATATAATACTGGCTCTGAACCCTTGTAGGAACTTTCTATGTGAAAAGCCCAAATTCCCTAACAGGACACTAAAGAGTACCTATTAACTCTTGGCAACCATGTCTTGGTCTGGCTTTAATAATACTGAATGTACAATACTGGCTGTTGCCCTGCTTTGGATTTTTACTGTTGTTGGGCCTCTGGGAATAGCTTTGTTTCTATTCTTCCTTTAATTCATTTCTACTCATAAGTAGCTAAAGTACCACCTCTTGGAAGTCTGAGAAGATCTACCCTTCTCCCCCTAAATGCAAAGTGCATTTTCATTTTCTGTTGTTGTTTAACAGTGTTAAGCAGCATATACCATGAGAAATCCTGGTAAAACTTTTTTGATCAGGGTTTTGCTTTGTAGTATAAGCTGGCCTTGAATTCCTTGCCCAACGTTGGCTCATCTTCCTGAGAGCTGGGGTTAAAAGCATGTGCAAACTTTTGAAACAAACTTTTGCTCTGGATCTGAGATGAGAGTATGGGCTGCCCTTAACACTACCGGTATCACTATCTGAATATGTTGAGTTTGGACGGCATGCACAGTTGATCCACAGTACAGTCACAGAATTGTGAAGAATGCAGACAGATGCCTGAGAGGTTTCTGGTGCTCTGGGAATCCTAGCCTGGGAGATAGCAGCCCCCAGCAACTTCTCTAGTGAGTGGAGATGCCCTTGATCTCAGAGCACATTGGTGCACTAGAGTACATTCTCTTAATCTCAACACATTCATGCTTTGTCCTGTCACAAGGTGTGTGAGGTGGGTGGGCATGAGCTAGAACAGAGAATGACTGCAGTCAGGTGTACTGTGTCTTATGTAGGGAGACTCCAGCTGTTGCTTGGTCTGTAGGTGTCTCACACCTGAGCCCAAGAAAAATTATGTATGTCACTCACTGGCCACCAGAGGGCAGTGTGTATGCATGCCATCACTGATTACCAGAAGGCACTGAGCTGCTAGGCCACTAGTTGGCTGACTGTAGCATTCATAGAATAGGAAACACTTGAGTTGGGCCTGGACAGTCCACTGGTTCTGTGGCAGGTAGAGAAGAAAGACAAAGGAATGGCCAAAGGGATGTGGAGAACTAGGGTTCTGAGATGCAGAAGACCCACCTGACTTTGAATTGAATCTCAGGTCAGTTGGACCATGAGAGTAGAGAGAGAGGAAGAGGTGCATGTATGAGGAAGTGGTTTCTTTCTTTCTTTTTTTTTTTAAACATAGTTTTACTTATTTATTTATTTTTATTATGGCCGGCTCAGCCTGCCCTGGCGATGGGGCTGGTCCAGCATGTGGTGCTGGGGAGATCAAACAGCAGTCCCTGTGATCACCTAAGCTTGCCTAAGCAGGTGCCTTAGACTGCTAAGCCATCTCACCAGATCAAGGAAATGGTTTCAAAAAGAAGTGTGAGAGGGCCAGTGAGATGGCTCAGGGATCTAAAACGCTTGCCTAGGAAAGTTGAGGCAAGCACAGGGACCATGGCTTGATCCCCGGCACTATGTGCTGTGCCAGCCCCACCCCCAGGGCAGGCTGAGCTGGCCAGAACACAAATAAATAAGGTTTAAGTAAAATAAAAATTTTAGAAGAAGGATTATAAAGGAGTGAAGATTCTAGAGGAGCACAGTGACTATGAGAACTCATCTCCACTGGGAATGCAAATTCCAAGGAGAGAGGTTGTTTTAGTTACTCTTTTGTTGCTGGGACAAATAAACCAACACTAAGAATGAAGGAAAGGTTTGTTTACTTTATAGTTACTGCAGGTTTCAGGCCATACTCAGCTGGCTCTAAGGCAAAGGAACAAGTGGCAGAGAGCAAAAGGGAACAGTAGCAGGTCAGGCAGCTAGCTAGCCTCTTTCCCCTCCTTAATGCAGATTACCTGCCCCAGGGTAGGTGCAGCACCACACCCACAGTAGTCAATCACAAACTCTAGAAGTTGATCCTGACTGTGTGAGGCTTTGGGGGGACAACTAGACACACATTATAACAGAGGCTAACCAAAAAGAAAACTAAGCGAAACGTTTCTTCAGGGCCTAGCATTTTCCCTTGAGTACCGTGATAGGAATCTTGAGTCTCAAATATGTAGTGACACACAAGCAAAGCAAGGATGCTAATGTTCAGAATGAGAACTGGAAAGTACTATGGCTTGAATGTGCTCCCAAAGTCCATGTGTTGGAAATGGCCTCCAGTGAGCAGCATTAAGAGATGGTACCTTTCTGTGGCACAGACCTCATGAATGGATCAGTGTCCCTTTTATCACCATGTGTTTGTGGGAATGAGTTTGTGACACAGGTAGGACCTCTCCCCCCTTCTTTCAAGCCCCCTTCATTTTCTTCCATGCAATGGTGGCTGAGTGCCCACATTAGGTGTGTGGTCCTTGACCATGACTTGCCAGCGTGCAGCATTGTAAAAAACAATTCTGTTCCTTTTAAGTGATCTAGTCCTAGGCACTTTAATTAAATAGCAAAAGGAACTAGATTAGGTCAGAGGGGCAATCTGGAACTATGAGTTTGTTACCCAATGGCCTAAACCTTGAGCAAATCACTCATGTTCAAGGCTTTTCAGTTTTCTTACCTATAAAAAGGGTTGAGGGCCAGCCAGATAGCTCAGCAGACTAAAGCTCCTGCTTAAGCAGAACATAGCTGCCAGGGTTCAATTCCCAGCATACCATGCCAGTACCACCTCCAGGGACGCTGAGACAACGATTGAGACTGGGCATGGTGGCACACACCTGTAATTTCAACACTTGGGAGGCTGAAAACAGGAGAATCACTGTGAATCTGATCTATGTGGTGAGACCCTGTAGACCCAGTACCAAATGCATAAAAAGCAAAAGTTGAATTCCATTCCTTTGGGCTCTGTTCCAGCAGCCAAATCTACTTTTGGCTTTCTACATTTCAGTGAAAGAAGAAAGAAGTATTAATATACAAGCTGGGAAGCATTGACCATAAGCAACAGCTCATGTTTTAAAGGCTCAGGCTGCTCCCTCCTCTCACCACTGGTGATCCCACCACTGCCTGTCATGGTGTTTGGAATCTCATTGTGTTGGGATCTATTGGGAAGTTCGGAGCATGCTTGCACATTTGCAGGTTGCTTTTGATGTGCTGTCTTTTGTGACTCTAGCAGTTTTGTAGATAATTTTTTTTAAATGTCTTTAGTACAGAGTCTCACTGCACAGATCATAGTGATCCTGTTTCAGCCTCCCAAACACTTGGATTACAGGTGCACACCACCAAGCCCAGTCTCACTGAGGTCTCAGCATGCCCCGTGGACATGACCAGCACAGCATGGGGATTGAACCAAGTCTCCTAGCACTTGCCTAAGCAGCCTGCTGAGCTATCTGGCCTGCCCTGTAGATATTCTTTTAACTTAAGTCTTTACCACTTTAACTTAACTCTCAGCCACTATAGGGGAAGCTCATGATTTGCCACAGATTGGTTTGAATGGTCCACATGGAACTATAGGACTTATTGTTGTCCTGCTGAATTTTGGACTTGTTTTGGCCCCAGTGGTTTGTATCATCCTGTGCATACCTTTTGGAATGGCAGTGTTTATCTTGTGCCTTTGAATGCTTGATGTATTTAATTTTTTCATTTGTATAGGTGCTCACAGTTGAGAGTTTGCCTTGGATCTTGGAGGAAGCTTGGGACTTGGACTTTTCAGCAATGCTGAAACTATTGGGACTTTGGCAACTCTTAGAGATGGAATAAAATGCCTTCTGCAGAAAGGGGTGTGCATGAGACTTTGGGGGTCCAGTGGCAGAAAGTTCTGGACCGTTCCCCTTGGTTCTACCTGGCATGGGCAACTTGCTCTCTGAGACCTGAAATTTTCTAACTGCCTTCCTCCAAGTCTCATATTGTTCCCTCCATGGCCTGACAATTTTCCTAACCCTATGTCCAACATCTGTACTTTTAGAATACTTAGGTTTTATCAACTGGGACTGTGAGGAAACAAGAGAGAAGGCGAGCCACATTTCTTTCTTTTTTTTTTTTTTTAAATTTTATTTATTTATTTATTTATTTATTTGTTTGCTTGTTGTGTTTGTTTGTTTCTTTATTCATTTCGTGGCTGGCTCAGCCTGCCCTGGTGGTGGCGCTGGTGCAGCATGTGGTGCCGGGGATCGAACTGCAGTCCCCGCAGTTGCCTGAGCCCTTCTAAGCAGGCGCTTTAGACCACTGAACCATCTCGCTGGCCCCAGAGCCACATTTCTTGCTCACCCTAAGGAGTTGATGATGGAAATTGCACCTCCAGAACAATATCCTTAAATAGGGAGACTCAAGGAGTACAGGCCACTTAGGGGCTCTGCCCGTCAGAGTGAGAGGTCCTCTGATTCTAAGGATGATGGTCAGTGCTGGTAGCACATGAGAACCTCTGCAGTGGCAGAGGTGGAGAGGGATTGTCATTAGGAAAAGAATTTATGCCAGTTAACACTTCAGAGATGACTTTGTCCCAGGCATCTCTCCTCAATGTTCTGTTCATGCCATTTACTGTTTATAACAGAATTATGGAGCAGATGCCACTGGTGTTTCACTTAGAGGTTAAAGGTGAAATACAAGGCTCATAATGTCACAATTGCTGTCAAAGCATGTGTTCCTGAGGGAGCTGTGGATAGAGGGATTTTCTAGGCAGATGCAAGAGTATGCACGGAAACAGAAACAAAGGCAAATAAGAACTCTTACTAGTTTATCTTGAGTTACTGGAGAAAATCCAGTGCTCTCTGATAAAACCTCTGAGTTTAAGATAGTTGGATGGATCATGGAAGTGGAGCACCAGCCAGTTGCTTGCTTTGATCTCAAGTTTGCTAACTGATGTTTGTGGTCAAATAAAGTATCTTAGAAGAAGTAGCTTGTTGTGCAATAAATTAATAAGTATATTGACGTTAGTAAGAAAAGATATATGTTATTTTTGTATTATTACTTATCTTGTCTCTTCTGTATAATCTATATTAGTTATATATGTTAACTTAGTAATTATTCTTGGCAACACCACAAAGAAGGTATGTATTTTTATTTTTTATTTTTTTTTTAAATCTTTTTTTTTTTAAATTTATTTATTTATTTATTTGTTTGCTTGTTGTGTTTGTTTGTTTCTTTATTTATTTATTTTGTGGCTGGCTCAGCCTGCCCTGGTGGTGGCGCTGGCACAGCATGTGGTGCTGGGGATCGAACCACAGTCCCTATAGTTGCCTGAGCCTTCCTAAGCAGGCGCTTTAGACCACTGAACCATCTCGCCGGCCCCAGGTATGTATTTTTAAAAGTGCATATCAGTACAATATTTTGTAGTTTTTTTCCTAGAGTCCTGAACAGTTGTTGTGTTTTCTCCAGCTGGAGCCACTGGGTATAGGGAGATTTGAATAATGTGACCTTATTTTTTTTATAAATATGTCCTTAGAACATGAGAGACCCTGTACTGTAACATCCTATAACTCAGTGGTGTCACAAATTTTCTGTTCAAGGAGATTATGGGGCCACAGAGGGAAGAGATCGATGATGTATAGTGTGCCTAAGGAGAGTCACCTAGAGAGAAAACATTCTCTCAGGCTTTCACAGAAAGCAAACTGGTCAAGCAATGGCCATGATTCATCCAGATGGCTGGCACTAACAAAAGTTCTACAAAATGCTATACATGGTTTCAAGGTAAATCCTGAGGGGACTTGACTGACCTTGTCAGATATAAAAATTACATGTTTTGTTATATAGCTCTTGCTTCATTTTGGCCTTAACCACACAGCAGAAAAGTTTAACCATGAGGCATAAAAAGTAAAGCCAGATTAGTATGCTGAGCTGTAAAAGACTCAAGTCAACAGCTTCCGACATTGCCAGTTCTGCCAATAACCCACTACTATTATGAAATATTGCTATGTATACAACTACTTTCTCTTAGTTCAATGAGAAGAAATATTTGTACCAATAATGTACCCCTATAGCAGAGGCCTGTATCTGAGCAGGTGGGACACTTGCTGAGCCAGAAGTTGAAAGAAAAGGATGGTAGAGGATGGGCTGCATTGCCAGCCTCACCTCCCTGGCCAACACTCCACTCCAGTGATGATGAAAAAGCAAGGTCAGTTTTAGGTGGTTGGAGCCCTAGAGGCTGACAGGAAAGGTGTTGGGGATGTGTGTGTAACTCAGCTTAGGCTTGAAACTGAATCTCTCAGGAGGTTGGGGAGATAGTTCAGTAGAATAAGTGCTTGCCTGGCAAGAGCAAGGACCTGAGTTCAATACCCAGGTCTGAAAAAACAAACAAACTAAATCCCTCAAGGAAACACATCTCTCTTGCATCATTGGGCTTTGAGGAAGGGTACAAGTAAGCTAGAATCAAGTCTCCTAGAAGCCAAGACTAAAAGAACTAAAGAAAAGAACAGTCATGGCAAAGAGTTACAGGGAGCCTGTTTAAAAGCTCAGCTAGTAATGACAGGATTCCCTGTCAACATTAAGTTGAACGAAGATGTTATTTTTACACTTTATGTCTGAAAGGACTGGAGTCCTTTTCAGCTGGGGAGATGGTACAATTCATTATGAAGCATATTGTTTGTAAAATTGTGTTACAATAACACAGAAAGTTTCTTGAGACCTATGAAATGGAGAGCAAGTGTCAGATTGTAGAAAAATATGTAGTTGGTAATTCTTATACACAATGACAAACCTCAAAACTGTTTTATTGGTGTGTACATATTTATTTGAATAGAAAAATGAAATGTATATGATTTAATAGAAACAACTGCAATGATATACATTAAGCTGACAACAGTGGCATCTGAGACTGTCAGCTTTCTTAGGGTTTACGTCTAGTTGTCCCCAAAGCCTCATTCAATTATGGGGTAGACCTCTAGAATTTGTGATTAATTCATGACCCAGTGCTGGGACTATGGGTGTGAGTGCTGCTGGGATTATGGATGTGTGTACTGCTGGGATTACAGTGTGAGTACTACATCCAGCCAGGTTGGAGAGGAATGCAACATAAGGAAGACAGACTTGCTTCCTGTGGCCCTGGTTTCTGCTACTCTGCTCTTTTGCTCTTGCTGTTTTGCTGTTTTCCACCTCCCTGAACTGCTGCTCTCTGCCATATGCTACTCTGCCTTGGAGCCAGCCGAGTATGGACTGAGACCTTCACAAATTGTGAACTAAATAAATCTTTCCTTCCTCAGTTTTGGGTGTGGGGTATTTTGTTCCAGCAATGAGAGAAACCTAACTGAGACACATGGTGTTGCCAAGATCTTACCAAGTGAGTGACCTCATGCTGATGACACCTGTGTTGCTTGCCAGCCATGCATACTAACAGCTTGCTCACTCTCCATTGGCAAGGCCACTCCTCATCCTCACAAGATGGTCAAGATCTTGTTTAACATATACACCTCAAGTTTCTTAGGTGTAAGAATCAGCATTGTGCCTCAATGGCTTAGTCTTTCTTGAGTTTTCTCAGGGCTGAGTCACATTTAGGTTGTATGAGGATAAAGATCTACAAGCTCACGTCCTCATCATTGACTGTTCTCAGTTCCTCCCCAAGGGGACCTTACTATGCAGGCCCAGTTTCTGATCCCAAGGGCAGAGGGATGGAGAGAGTAAGAATGAAGCTGCAGTGTCTTTTGAACCAATCCCAGAAGTCACAATCCATCCAAGGTTTGTTGTCATGATTCACAACCCAACCTTATTATGGTGTGAGAGAGAATTTGACATTGGTGTGAAGACCAGGAATTTTTTCCCCATACTGCAGATTGAGCCCCAGGCCTTTGTAGGGAGCTAGACCACAACTACCACTCCTTTTCCCAACTTAGTGATGGTCTCTTTAACTAGGTGCAAAGCTGAATAATAGATGGGATCAGGGTAAAATAAAACCAGGGCCTTGACTCATTGTGGTTCCCACTGGAACTGGAAGTGCCCTAGATGTTTCCTGTTCCAAGGGGGAAGTGTATTGCTGTGCATTCACACAACAGAATGACCTGTAGTAGTGTGGATGTAGAGCACAAGACGTGCAGACATCAGGGCGTATCACCTGCACCACTGCACTGAAGGAGGAGACAGGACAGAGCTCCTGCTCACTGCCCCAGCCCAAGACCATGAAAGCAGTACAGTGAAGCTGTTCTAGTGAAGTTGTGGGCTTTGGCAGAAGTCATTGGTGGATAGGAGATGCTAAGGGTGCTGGAAATGTCTTATTTATGGACATGGTTCTGATCATGCTGACTGAGGGTGAGCAATGGGAAAGGCTGTGAACTGTATGTCTATGACACATATATGTTTTGTGAATTGTACTTAGAGTAGCACCAAATTGTGCATCAAGGTCAGCACAAGAAGAGCCCTTAGCCCAGGAGGGCTGTCTTGCCTGAGTTCACAGTAATCATGTAGTGTCTTCCTTCTGCAGAGAGGCTGTACAGGGTGTGAGCACTGTTCTGGCCTCAGGGGAGAGTCTTGGCTCCAGGGTCCACCACTTAAAAGCAACGTATGCAACCAAGGCCATTTGCATGCCATGTTCACCACACTGTCTCCCTATCCCTCAAGATGAGTGGAGACCAAACCCTCACATCCCCGCCTGGCACTCCTTCCCTGATGAGAGCTGTTTGTTTGCTCTGGTGTATTCCTTTAAATCCCCACCTTTGAGGTCAGTGTTTGAAATACCTCCCTGTCCTTGTGGTTTGGGGCACAGAATATATGAAGCAGGAGCAGAGTTCCTTTGGTGGGGACAGTAGGAGCTGGCAGGACAGGTTAGGCAGGCACCATCCTGCCAGGCTGCCCTGATCTGGCAGGGTTGGGTCACAGCCTCCCCAGAAAGCTTTCAACAGTGGCCAGATCAGAGGGCCGCTTCTGATCTACTCCAGAGTCTGCCCCAGGGGCTCTGTAGAACCCTATACCTGGACCTGGGCTTGTGGCTGGCTTCCACAGGGGCCTCGGTCTGGACCTGGTGCACACCTGCCAGTTCTCAGTGCCTCTGCTGGAGCAAGGAGTTGGGTCCAGAATGCTCCTCAGCCGAGGCTGAGGACCCTGGTGACGCCAATAATGCATTCCCTGGCCACACCTTCCATCCCTGCATGGGTGCTAATGCTGTTTTAGGTGTGGAAGGATTAGAGCATGTCTGGAAGCTAGTGCTCCACTGTGGGGTGAAGGATTCCCGAAGGGAAGAGGTCTGACAGGCCTAGATTGTGAAGGTCATGCATGGTGGTTGGGATGTCAGGAGCTCAGGAAAGGAATTAGAATATGCTGTGTGTGATTCCCACTTCCGGTCCAGGAGGCCTGCGTTGTCGCCGTGCGGCGGCAAGGAGGCTGCGTGGGGAGGGGACGATTGCTGCCAGCGTTTACAGTGCCAGAAGCCTCAGACCCAGCGCCGTAGGGCGGGTTCAATCGGAGGCACAACTCAGGACTCAGAGTGGTTGGTGTGGGACTGGCTGTAACCGCCAAATTTCCCACTGAGGACCGGGTAGGAGATCGCTTCGCTCAGGTGGCCAAGGGTGGGAAGGCTGCGGAGCTGAGCCGTGGGTTCTCGCCTTCCTCCCTCAGTGGTGGGCGGGGCCTGAGAGCCCAGTAGTGGGTTCCACTTTCCTCCCTTAGTAGCAGGCGGGGCCTGAGAGCCCAGTTGTGGGTTCCACTTTGCTCCCTCAGTGGTGAGCGGGGCCTGGGAGCCCAGTTGTGGGTTCCACTTTCCTCCCTTAGTAGTGGGCGGGGCCTGAGAGCTCAGCTATGGGTACCCGCCTTTCCTCACTCAGTGCTGGGCGGGGCGGACGCCCGCTGTCCACAGGCAGCGGTGCTGGCGCCTGGGTGAACGCGGCTCCACAGACCAGCGTGGGTCGGACGGGAGGCGCTGGACGCCAGAGTCCCAGCAGCCCAGCCTCCTATAGGCCAGCCGCCTATGCCGGCCCTCCTGAGCGGCAGTCATGGAGCCGGACAGCGCCCAAGCCCGTTTCTTGCGAGCGGCCCTTCGTTTCCCTCGCCAGTGCGGTTCCCTCCCCATGCAGCGAGCAGGGTGCCTCCTGTTCGCCCTCTGAGACAGAGTTTCACTATGTTCTTTAGGCTGGACTTGAACTCACTTTATAGCCCAGGCTCGCCTCAAACTCACAGCAGTTCTCTGGTCTCAGCCTCCCAAGTAACGAGATTGCAGGTGAGTGCCACTGCACCTACCCTTGCCATATCATTCTTTTTTTTTTTTTTTTTTTTTTTTTTTGCGGGACCGGAGTTTGAATTCACGACCTTGCACTTGCCAGGAAGGCACTTGTGCCACGGAGCTATCTCCCCAGCCCCGACATATCATTCTTTAACTCAGTTGGACTCATGTATCTGAGCAGGTGGGTAGTAAAAGAAAATTGTACACTTGTTGTTATTTATTTATTTATTTTTATGTACAGGGTCTCACTACACAGATTGGATTTGTAGTGATCCTTCCTGTTTTTCAGTTTCCCAAGCGCTGGGATTACAGGCACGAGCCACTATGCCCAGTCTCAATCGCATCTCAGCATGCCCTGGGGATGGGGCCAGCACGTTATGGGCGCAATCCCGGCCACTGCCTGAGCAGGTGCTTTAATCCGCTGAGTTATCTGGCGGGCCTTTGTTCTGTTTTAAAGAAGTCAGGAAGCTGGAGATATAGCCAACCAGCACAGTGCCTGCCTGGCAAGCTGCAAGGTTCTGCCCAAGTTTGGTTCCTGTCATGTTGGGAGGCACAGAAGCTGGAAAATTGGTCAAATGTGTAAAAGCAGGACTAAGCCTCAGTGTCTAAAGCAGTTAAGCTATCTCAGTCCTGACATAAGCATCTTGACTGGTTAATCTCAGCTATTAGTCACTAGGCAACCTTGTTTCATGTGTTACTAAACTTGCAAAGGTATAAATAAATGCCCATACCGTTGTTCTGGGGCACTTCTTGCCAGGCAGGCATATGGGTCAGCACCTGACCTAGCTCTTCTCTTCTTGTTTATATTTTCCTTATTCCTGCTATCACGTCTCCCTGAGTACAATCACACTGAGAGACCAATGGATCTCTATAGGTACAAGAAACAAAACAAAACAGAAAAAGAGATCAGGGCCATCCATTTCTTTTGGATAGAAATTAAAGATGAACTGTCTCCTCATCTTCTCAATGTGTGTGATTTTGTCAGTTTGAATTTTTTTTTACATGAAATGATATTTCCCTCCACTGGTTTGTATTATTTTACCCAAATTCTTAATGTTGGAAAGGAA
The DNA here is from genome assembly GCA_004027915.1 of Capromys pilorides. Taxonomy (NCBI): domain Eukaryota; kingdom Metazoa; phylum Chordata; class Mammalia; order Rodentia; family Capromyidae; genus Capromys; species Capromys pilorides. The sequence continues at coordinate 22,549 of PVKN010006684.1, forward strand.
TCCTGAATTACTTTTTATATAGCTAAAACAAATGTACAAAAGAACAACCCAGAGCACTACAAGAAGTAGCGGATTAAAACTTGAGATTTAAAGAAAGAAACAAGGGGAAGAGTTTGAAGTAGAAAAGCCAGGGAGATTAGGAAAAAGGAAGCGAATTCTGTAGGTGCCTGGATGCTCACCCTAAGTCCTAAATAAAGAAAAGCTATCTGAATAAGGGACACTGTCTGGTAGTGGTGCAGGGTGGGGAGGGAGCACATAGATAAGATGGGGTATCCAGTTGGTATTCTAGTCATAGTGGTTCGTTTCCTGAACTTCTAATGTGTGGTTTACATAATAGAAAGAAAACATAGAAAAACTGAATTGAATAAAAAACAGTGAGCATATGGGAGCAATTTCTGAGTAAGCTGAGCTGATCAGGAGAGTTCAAGATTACAAATTGATGGGGATGAAGCATAAATAACTCTCAGCATGGCTGCTGCATGGCTGCAGAGAAGCATCTTGGAAGATGAGAGCATCAGAGTACAGGAACAGTTGAGGAGGGGAGCAACTGAAGCAACCCATGAGCCAGAATATTAAACAGGGGCAGAAAGATGACATGACAGTGGGGACCAGGAAAGAAGTGGGATGGATCATAGGGCATGGGAAGCATTAAAATATAGATGGTCTGAGTTTGATAGGTGAGGTAGTTAGGGAGGGAGGTGCAGTAAGCAGGTCAAGTGATGACATGCAACCTCCCAAGAAGGGAGAAGCCCTTAAAGATAGGTTCCTTGGGCCAGTGAGATAGTTCAGTGAACTAAAGCACCTACTTAGGCAGGCTTAGACAAGCACAGGGACTGCAGTTCAATCCCCAACACCACATGCCATGTCAGCCTAAGCTCCCAGGGCAGGCCGAGCTGGCCAGAGCCCACGTATGGTGGCACAAGCCTGTAATCCCAGCACTGGGGAGGCTGAAAACAGGGGGATCACTATGAGTCCAAGCTACATAGTGAAATCCTGCCAAATAAATAAATAAATAAATAAAAAATAAAGGTTCCTTCTACCCCAGCAGGCAGAGATGTATGCCTATTATCCCAGCATCCTAGGAGACCGAGGCAGGAAGATCAAATATTCAAGTCCAGCTTGTACTATTTAGTGCCATATCAAGACTTCATTTCAAAATATAAAAATCCAGGGGCCGGCGAGATGGTTCAGTGGTCTAAAGCGCCTGCTTAGGAGGGCTCAGGCGACTGCGGGGACTGCAGTTCGATCCCCGGCACCACATGCTGCGCCAGCGCCACCACCAGGGCAGGCTGAGCCAGCCACAAAATGAATAAATAAAGAAACAAAACAAAACACAACAAGCAAACAAATAAATAAATAAATAAATAAAATTTAAAAAAAAAACAAAAAACAAAAAACAAACAAACAAACAAAAAAAACAAAATATAAAAATCCGAATAATAGTTGGAGGTATAGCTCAGCGTGAAAAATGAATGGAGCCTAAGTTTAGTTTCCTTTATATTGCAAAATAACAAAAAGTAAAAAGAAAGACAGGTGCCTTACAGAGTGATTTTGATATTGATCACCTGCCTTCAAAGATTTATGTCTCGGGCCAGGGAGATAGTTCAGTAGAATAAGCATATGCCTGGCAAGCACAGGGTCCTGAGTTCAATCCCGGGTACCAAAAAAAAAAAGATTTATGTCCAGCTGAGGTATCTATGATGGGTGGAGTATAACCTTGAAGATGTTTCCAGGAGCTGTACTCTGTGCCTGTTTCCCAAAAGTCTTTGAACTTCCCTCTGTGTAGTGTACTTATAAAATTCTGTCCCTCTTCTAGCAGTTAAGATTACTCATGTCACATTGCTGGATGGGTCTGGGATCACCAGACAACCCACTGATTTTTTTTTAGGCTTGTCTCTCTCTGACAGAAAAAGGAAGAAAAGCCAAGGAGATAGTTTAGTAGTGCCTGTCAGGCAAGTGCACGGTCCCCAAGTTCAGTCCCTGGTACCACCAAAAAGAGGGAGAAAAAAAATTAAAAAGAAGAAGAAAAGTCTGAAGATAGTGTAAAGCAAAGTAGAATTTATTGACAGAGGAAAGATACAAAGTCATTCCAAGGAGTGAGGAGCCCCAAAGCTGGATGACAATTGAATGTGTGCATCAGTCCTGTATTTAGGGGACTGAAATGGTGGTCTCTTGCTCTTTGGGACCTACCTGATTGGTTGGTTTGTTTTGGTTGCTAGGGGTTTGGATCTCATGGACTAGTAGGGGAACTTAAATATACACTGCAACAATTAGGGTAGAAAATGTTGCAAAAAACAAGGCTGCAGATAGCCTGTTATTTATATTCTTGGAATGCTGCAGAGGTTAATTTTCTCTTAAATTTAAAGGCACTCTCTCTGTCTCTCTCTCTCTGTCTCTCTCTCTCTCTGTCTGTCTCTCTCTCTCTTTCTCTCTGTCTCTCTCTCTGTCTCTCTCTCTCTCTCTCTCTCTCTCTCTCTCTCTCTCTCATTTTAGTACAGGGTCTACGGGATCTCACTATGTAGATCAGACTTGTATTCATCCGCCTGTGTTCAGCCTTCCAAGAGCTGGGATTAGAGGCGTGTGCCACCATGCCCAGTCCCAATAGTCATCTCAGGGCGGGACCAGTATGGCATGTTGGGGATCGAACCCTGACTGCTGTAATTCCTTAAGTAGGTGCTTTAGTCTGCTGAGCTATTTGGCTGCCCCTCCCATGTCTCATTTTTGATCCTACCTAAGAGGTCCCTTCTTCCCCCATATATCCCCCTCTGGAAAAGATCATCCAACTATTCTTGGTTTTAAGGACAGTGACCATTCTGCCTATATCTGGCTCAAAGGATGCGTAGGCTGGGGCAGTGCATGCTGTCCATTGGGAGGTCAATCTAACAGACCATGGTAGAAGAACCTCCATGTTTGCCTCTGTCTGGAGACTATCTACATTTTTATAGCACTAATGTGATCTGAAGTGAGCCAAGTAAAGCAATAGATGCCCAAAAGGCAGAATAATAGAGTAGCCAATGATCCCAGAAAAGAATGGAGCCAGCTGGATATAGAAGGCAGCCAGGTTTTGATATGAGATAAGACCTATGCTGCCAAAGGGTCTAGGGCTGCCTGGTTGTGGAGCCACTTTGTTTTATCTATGTTCCTAATTGAAGTGAGGGCACCATTAAGGCCTACGTAAAGAGTTAACAGATTGATAAGAAAAAACTGTATGTAAGAAAATTAGAGAAAAGATCATGAACAGAATCCATAGCAGAACATATAACCAAAACAGAGGGTATCTGAGGCTCTCCCAGTCAATAGGCATCACTTGCTTAGGCAACCACAGGGACTGCATGCAGTTCGATCCCTGGCACCACATGTGGCGCCAACCCCACCCCCCCAAGGAGGCTGAGCTGGCCATAAATAAGTAAGTAAGTAAATAAATAATAATAATAATAATAATAATAATAATAATAATAAAACAAAAAATAAGCATCACTTAATTGTCTTTTGAAGAGAAGTTCAAGAGCTTCCAAGTACTCACCAGTGTAAGTGGACTTGGTTACTGTCCTAAGTTGTAGCAGTCAGGAATTCCTCTCTGAGTCTCCAGAAGCAGTTCACTGCTTAACCCAAAAATGATGAATTCAGGCCTCCTGTCCCAAGCGCTGGGTGAAGTTGGTTTCTTCATCAACTAGAATGTGTTTCCTGAGGAAGGGTTTCCCATACAAGAGCTCAAAGGGAAGCAGTCCCTGAAACCTGCATGCATTTCTGGCTCATATAAAGGGTAAAAGGAGGAGCTATTTCCCAGGGGATTTACAATAATGTGCTAACTTGACCAAGTGCCTTTTGAGCATCCCATTATCCCATCTACCTATCCTGATACCTGGTTGCCAAAGACCATACAGACCATAATTAATACTGAGGACCTTGAAGATACTTTACATAATCTCAGACTGAAAGGCAGGCCAATATAACTTAGAGGTTATGAGGGACCCCAAACTATGGAATAATCTCATTGAACAGAGCTCTCATCACCTCTCTTACCTTTTCTGACCTAGCAAGGTAGGACTCTATCTACTCTACACGGATATCAACCAGAACCAAGAAAAACTAGATATTTCAGCTTCCTGAGTGAAAGCAAGCTGCTAGTCCTCTCCATGATAAGCACCTCAGTTAGGGTTATCCAGTGGTTGCAGTTAAAAATATTGTAGGCTTAAAAGCTATTAAGCATATTTCAGAGCCCTGGACTACCTGCTGTATTATATTTAAACTTTCTGTCCTGAAAGGCTTTTGTAACCAGGATAAGCACATTTTTCTGCCAAATGTGACAGGTGTTATGGATATCCTTGGTTATCTTCCAGAATAGAGAGCCAGATAGAAAGAGGTACCCCATGGGGGTATCCCCCTCTATCAAAAATAAGAGTCCTTTACTGTTTCTGGGCTTCAAAAACTTCTTGGTCAGAATATGCAAGTGGACGAGTGAGCAACAGACTGTTGACTACAGAAGGGGATATTAGACTGACTTATCTCACTTGTCAGCCCTTCCACTGGCTAGCATAACAAGAATTTGTCCCATTTGGTGTTCTAGGCAATGTATAACTATTGCATCAAGGGACAGGTTTACATACTTAATAAGTTTTAAGATCTCTGAAGAATGATGAAGAGGTGATCCCTGTGAGATTAATAGGCTTTGTTTCTTCCAAATAGTCACACAGGCATTCACAATATGCAAAGTCTTCTTGGAGTCAGTATAGATGATTGCTATCTAGCCTTTGCCTAGTCTCAGAGATTGAATGAGGGCAATTAATTCTGCCCTTTGGGCATTAGTGTCTAGGGGCAAAGGACCTGACTTCAGCACTCTCAAGTGGCCCACTACTGCATAGCTAACTTTTCTAACTCCACTGTCTGGGTTTTCTTTTCACTCTGATGGTGAGTTCTTTTGGTATGCAAAAGTTTTTTTTTAAATAAGATCCAAGTTGTTGATTCTTTGAGTATTTTCCATGTAGTTTGGGTTTTGTTCAAGGACTTTTTGACTTTAGAGTATGTATTCAAGATTTCTACATACTTTCTCTTCCATTAGATTTAGTATTTATTTATTTATTTAATTTTTTATTGCAATATCATTTAATCTCTGAATAAATTGAGATACACAAATATGTGCTTCTACAAATTCATTCATGAATACATACAAACAGACTGACAGTAGTAATTGGCACCCACCAGCAAAATGGGTTACAAAGCTACTGGAACATGAATAACTTAAATTCTGGTCTTCAAGAGGAGAGATATAAGCAGAGATAAATTACATCGTAATCAATATAATTTTTTTTGTTCTAAACAATATTAGTACAAACTTTAATTCTCAATGAACTAAGACAAAGTAGCTGTATATCCTAACTCTCTTGTATATACATATATATACATATATACATACATATATATGTAAGCTATGTATATATGTATATATAAACTATGTATATATATATGTAACTAT
>PVKN010006685.1:0-28008 GCA_004027915.1 Capromys pilorides
ATCTTTCATTTATCCTGAGTACTGTAACGTTAAGTTAGTGGATGCAATTGGCAGTCTGAATGATTAACTTGGTGTGAGTTTTCCTGTTGTGTCAGTTCCGTATGTTATTTCAAAATTGCAGCTATCTTAAGTTGTACATGTCTGAGTATTTATATATTTTTAAATAAAGCCAATAGTTAACAGGTTTTGCAAATCTTTTCAGAGTTACTTTCTGAGCAGTTGTTTCTTCAGACTCATCTATAGTGTCCCCCCTTGAGGCAGCCATTTTCTCATCTATTCATTGCATGTTTTTAAACTATACCAAAAAACAATTGCTGTCATCTTTTTCTGGTTCTAAATGCTATTTTATCAAGAAAAGGATTACAGCATGAGAATAAAGTACTGTAACTGGGTAAAACCACATGTAAGGATTCACTGTAGTTATAGGGCTGTGGTGTTTGTTGAGACACGCCATTGAAAGTAAACTTTCTAGCAGTTTACTCATTGCCAAGGTCAGCAGTTGTATGCACCCCTCACCACTTACAGGACACTAGCGTACTGGGTATTCAGGTGCTTCATGTGTGATCCTGCTCAGGGATCAGGACTTCTCTGCTCTCATAGGCATTCTCATGTGTAACTTAATAATCCTTTTGCATCATCTCTGGGGTTTTAAACATAAGTCTTGTCTGTGAAAGTAACACTGTTCTGAGTCAGAACATCCTATTGTACAGCAAGCTCTTAGTGAATAAAAGGAGATTCTTACTGGGATTGCACATTGGCATTTTAGTATTTCTGTGAATTTATAAGTTAATGTTGATGAAGTACTTATATCCACTTAGCATCACACTGGGAACAAAAAATTGAGAAAAATATATCCCTCACTTGCGGGGAGCCCAGTCTTTTGGAGGACAGCCTGCAAATGAAATAGAAGTGTTAGTGCAGATCTACTTTAAAGAACATGTGTGTGGTAATCCTGGTAGGGGCTGCAAATTCACATAAGTGTAGGTATTTTTCCCCAACATTGGAAAACTAATCTAAGGTGCTCTACTACTGGGCTATGTTCCCAGCCTCCCCTTTTTTTCTGAAGTGGTTTTAAGGGATCTTCCTGCCTCAGCCTCCCCTGTGGCTCAGCCACTGCAGCGAGCCACGTAGATATTTTTGAGTATATGTTGTTGCCATTTATTTTTACTCAGTCACTAATTGGTTTATCCTCTACCAGAGTTATTGTTCCTGTTTGCCCTTTGCGGTGACTATCAGAATGTATGATTGTTAAGACACACTGAGCTGGGGGTATAGCTCAGTGGGAGAGTGCTTCCCTTGAATGTGCAAGACTCTGCATTCAATGCTCAGCATTGCAAATAAATGGAGGACGGAAGGGAGAGAAGGAAGGGGAGAGGGAAGGAAAACTGCTGAAGGCAGATGGCTGGTGTACAGTTTCTGCTCTGCCCTTTACTTGCTGTGTGATCTCAATGTCTGTGGGCCTCAGCTTTCACGGCCGTGAAATGAGACTCCTAAATGAGACCTCCAGAATTATGCAGTTGTGTAGGGCATGCCTGAGAGTGTATGGGCAGAGCTGGCAGGAGGGAAAATTTTAGTAACTAGTAGCAATTAGCACATGATGGGTGACAAAGTGAGATTCTAGGGCATAGAAAGGGAAGTGCTACACAGGATGAATTCGACAATGGTCCTAAGAACCACCAAACTACTTTTCACACCGAGGATAGCAATGGGTAACACCAAAATTATGCTTGGAATGCCTGTCATTCTTGTCTTTTAGATTTGTACTGCTTCTAATGTAACTTCAGTTACTGCTATACTCAGGTAAATGATTGGTTTACAAGAAAATATAAAATCAATGGAGATAGTTGAGAGCGAAATAAAATGAATAGAATAAAATAAAAATAGAGCCGGCCAAATAGCTCAGTGGATTAAAGCACCTGAAGCAGGGGTAGGGGCCAGGGGTTCAATCCCCGGGTTTGCTGTGCTGGCCCCACTCCTGAGGTGCACTGAGACTGCAATCAAGACCGGGCTTGGTGGCACACACCTGTAGTCCCAGCTCTTGGGAGGCTGTAGACAGGTGGATCACTATGAGTCTCATCTAGTAGTGAGACCCTGAACACTCTGTAGACCCTTCCATAAAATACAAAATAAATAAATAAAAGTAAGAAACTTAAATTGAAAAAAAAAAAAAAAAGAAAGAAAAGAAAAGAAAGGGAAGTGCTAGGACTGGCCAGATAGCTCAGCAAGCTAAAGTGCCTGCTTAGGCAGAGCACAGCGACCAGCCAGGATTCGATCCCCCATGTGCCATGCCGGCCCCATCCTGGCGCATGCTGAGACAGGGATTGAGACCTGGCATGGTGACTCACACCTGTAATCCCAGAACTTTGGAGGCTGAAAACAGCAAAATCACTACAAGTCTGATCTATGTAGTCAGCTCCTATAAGCCCTCTCCAAACTCATAAAATAAGAAAAGGGAAGTGCTGAGAGACATCACAGAAAACCATCCTCTGATCCTACTGCCACCAAGCAAAATCTTTTCAGCACACTGACAGCACAGGTGAATCTTGGTTTGGATCAATTTTTAAGTATCACTAGCTACAATGTGTGTGGACTCATTAAGCATACAGATATATTAAAAATCACTCTAGGAGATCCATTAAGAAATAGAAATGTGACAGGGTGACATTTGATTTACTTAGCGTACAAGTGCCACTTAACCAAACTAAACACTAATTAAGCTTTTGTGCTTCCTATCTAAAATGTAGCAGTGTAAATGTAGAACTCAAGTCTATACATAGGAAGGAACAGTTAAGGAGCTGAGAAAGTATTTTACAAATGCAGAGTAATTCTTTGTTTACTGCTTTGCAGTTACATTTTCTGTTAAAAAATGAGTTGGAGCTGGCACCTCTATCTTTGCAAGTGACAGCCACCACATATTCACTTAGCCATGAGCCACTGCTCCAAGCAGCTATGAAAACAAATGTCAAATGGAAGTACCCCTTTTCCAGCTTTGCTTGTTCCCCATTTCTTCCCTGAATTCCCCCATCTCACCACAGTCCTGAACATGGAATACTTTTACTATGCTTTGTTTTAATAACAAAAATGTTTTTTGGAGAGTTTATCTCCCATGACGTCTGTAGCTGATGGCATGGAGCAAGATGATAGCAGAATGCAGACAGGTCCTCTAAACTGGTTCACAGAAAACCCCTGTACTGTGCTCCTTTTATGTGAATTTTCACAAGAGGAAAATGCTCTGGTGCTGGCCCGTTGCTCACCATATTATTCTTCCAGGGTGGTTTCAGCCAAGTTCTACAGGTGGAGGCCAAAAGTCTAAGATTAATGTGTTATCAGAGCCATGCTCTATCTGAAGGTTCTCGTGAAGGATGTCCCAGGTTTCTCTGGTTGCTCCTGGTAGTTCTTTAACCTGTGCCAGTATAATGTGCATGTCTGTCTTTGCCCTTCTTTATAACAACTCCAGTTATTTTGACCCCTCCCCCAGCCTCAGCATCCTCTGGGCTGGTAATCTGTAAAGACTCTGTTTCCAAATAAGTTCACAGTCTCACATTCATAGGCACTGGGAGTTGAGACTCCAACCCTTTGCAGGGGCGAAGGGTGGAGGCCAGTACAACTCAACCCGTTCAAAAGCACTCAACTTTTTCACAATGGCTGTGTAAACTCCCAGCCCAGCTCATCCTTCTGATGTCAGAGTGCTGTCATTGCTGAATTGTTCCATTGCTCATCTGCCATTTCGCTGCACTGTGACCCCATAAGCCAGGGCTGCTTTGCTCCCTGGGAAGGTGTCACCTTCTGAAAGCTTACATGTGCTCATGGCCTCAGCACCTTTGTTACCTCCAAGATAGGATGCATAGCTCATGATGTCTTGGATGGAAGTCTCAGTGTGACATGAGAGGAAGGGCAGGACCCACACAACAGCTCATTGAAAAGGGCCAGATGGCTCATCTGCCCTCTGTTCTTTCTCTGATTTGACACTCAGAAGGCTCTGGGTATTGATTTACCAGGTTTCCTTCCTGCACAAAGCAGCTGATATCTAGCTTCTTCCTTAGTTTTATTAGCCCTGTGTGGAACTGTGGCCACCACATTTGTGTAGCAAGTTTTCCATCTCCATTAGTGCACTGCTGAAGTGGACTCCTATCCCATTTCACTATTGGTCCCACATCAATACCAACCAAGCTCTCACTACCCATTGCCCATAGAAGTCAACACGACAGCACCAGCTCTTAGCAAAAAGCCTTATCAGATGAAGGCCTATACACAGGGAGGTAGGAATCACACTCTGATCTGGAGAATGGATTAAAGCAGCCCTCCCAGTGTAAGGAGAAACAGGGATGGCTGGTTGTAGCTGGAAGTTTTGGGGGAGTAGTCTGCCTAGTTAGCCAGCTCAGGTGGGACCTGTGGATAACTCTGCATGGTCCTGCCATTGCTTAAAGCACCCTTGCTTCTCTAGGTCTGTAGGGCCCAGTTCTCCCTCAGGTTCCATTTTGGATGCTTTTTTTCTACAAGACTGTCAAGCTCATTTTAGGTTAGATCCTTGGATTCTGTTCCTATGACCTAAAAAACAGCTTTAAAGGATTGTAGGAGAGAATTTCTGGCTTTATTTCTGCATTACGTTCTGATCCTGGAATTAGCTGAATGTCTTGTTCTTTTCAGAACAATGAAACACCATAGACTATCAATCTTAAATAGCAGAAACTGATTATCCACAGTTCTGAAGGCCAAAAGCCTGTGATGAGAGGGTGGCAGATATGGTGCCTAGTGAGGGTTCTGCCTCATAGACAGGCTGTGCCCCATGTCCTCACATCAAGGAAGGAGCAGAGGAGCTCACTGGGATCTCCATTTTAGGGGCATGAATCCCACATTTCGTTGCTCAGGACCTAGTCACCTCTCCAAAGCCCCCATCTTCTATCGCCTTGGGAATTATGCATTTTGTGGGGACAAAACACTCAGACCGTAGCAGCAAGAGAACCACACATTAAAGGTCAATACTGAAGAAGCTGTGACTCAAATAAGGCTAAAAATAAGGTGGCAGAGACAGAAACAGAGAAGTATGTGGAAGAGGATAAGTGGAGTGGGTTTTGTGTATCAGAAACATTCACATTCTGGGATGGAATCAGGTTTAATTTTACATGAGTTCATATTAGGGGATTATATTCAAAGGGGAACATGTGGAGAAGTGGAGGACCTGAGTTCCCACTCAGGGCTTGCCTATATCATTTGCAGGGTTTAATGAAAAATGAAAATGAAGTGCCCTTTGTTGAAAAAGGATGAACATTTCAAGACCACATTAGCAGCACAAAAACTGAAGTAGCTGCAAGGTAGCATGCCAGGAAACTGGCCCTGATTGCAAATATAACACCCTTAATCTCTGCCGAGTTCTCCCTAAGACATTGGCCGCACTGCCTCAAACTCTTTCCTGTTGTAGTGTCTCACCCGAATGCAGGCCTTGCTGTGTGGTATGATAGACATCCTGACTTCACCTGGGGACAAATGGGTGGGTGATGAATGGCCTCTTCTGCTAACTCCTACATTCAGTGGTGTATGGATTACCTACAAGGGAGCAGCCACCGCATCATTTGCTGGAATCTCAGCACTAGGCAGTATCTGCTCTCTTTCTCACAGTACTGTTCTCAAGACTGGCCATTTTCTTAGCAGAACTATCCTGGAAGGCAGATCTAGACTTGTTTTGCCTCTTTGTAGCTCGGGAACTCCCCCGCAGTGGGTGTGATGGCAGCCATTGGACCCCTGATAAATATCGATCAGATGGATTATTGGATGGAGCAATGAGCCAGTCACTTTTTTGGGGGAGGCAGATCAGCCCGTCCTGAGGGCAGGGTTGGCACAGTATGTAGTGCCAGGGGTTCAACCATGGGCCCCCGCACCTGACTAAGCTTGCCTAAGCAGGCACTTTAGACAGCTGAGCTATCTCTCGGGCCCCCAGCCAGTCACTTGAATCAATTAAATCGTCATATGGTTTTTACAGCTGTCTGAAACAAACAAATAAACAAACAAACATCTGGAGACAATGCTAGACTACAATTGTGTTATTATTAACAAATATATAAATTGATATAATTAAACATAATTCAGTTTGATTCGTCTCTTATATATTGATTTCAGATTCCTTTTATCCTACCTCTGTGAGGGTACCAGTAGCCCTGAAGTCAGATTATCCCGAGGCAGAAGCCCTTTCCTTCCCCAAGTGACCCCTGTCTTTTGAGAGAGGCAGAGGGCTTTGATAATATAACTTTGTTCACTGATGCAGCATTTTCCAAACAGCAGGTGGCACAGTTGAATAGCTTGTGACCAAATCCTGGTTTTTGCTGTTTTCCAGCTGAGTGGCCTTGGGCAACTCGATCTCTCAGAATCTATGGTGTCCTGTAGAAAATGAGGGGTTATCTGGGTTCATGTGGAGAAAACAGATTTAGATCCGAAGTCAGTCATAATTGTTGGCTAGTAGTAGCTGCATCTCATGGCAGTTTCTCAAATTTTGTCTCTAAAATGATATCATGTGGGAGACTACTGACACTGCTATCAACTGAATATGTGTTGGGGGGGTTGTACCCCAGGTGTTTTCTCAGATACCCCTAGGAATTCAGTGTTATCTGGCTCTGGCCATTCTGAGAAAATAGAAATCGTGAGTTACAGTACTTTTGCTAGGAGTGACCCAGCAACCCAGTGGAGAAAACTCAACCCCTTTTCTTCCTCACTTTGAAACCCACACCTTGAAACTGCATTGCCTTTATTTCAGTCACTAATACTGCATTTACTGTAATGAGGACAATGGAGATACCTCCTTTACCACTAAGGCACTAATCTTATTAATCTTTAGAATGGAAAGGTAATGCACCTCATGCTATTCACCTTCTCCATCCCGCATAGCACGGAGGAGGGGTGACCTGCCTTTGAGGGGGAGCACTGGCTAAGAGACAGTGGCTGCTGGCACTAACTCCTCCTTACAGTCTCCTTTGTTTGAAAGCATTTTTATTTTAGTGTACCCGTACTTCTGCAATTGCTGGCCAGGAATGGTCTTGTCTTTTATCTCCACTCACTTTGTGGTAAGCTGTTTCATCATAGTTATGTGATTGTGTGTAGCAAATTTTTATCAACTGTCAAAAGATGTCAGATCTCTTCTGGGGTACCAAAAAACCCTAGTCCTCACTTCGAGGAACAGAGTGGAAACAACGTTTCTATAAAAACATAAAACAGTAACAGTAACATAAAGAAATGGTCATTATTAACATGGCCAAGCTCATGCGCAAAGGGCTAGAAGAAGCTGTGAAGGATTTTGTCTGAAAGAAGGGAAAACTTAGGGCTAATTCGGCAAGAAAATGGCATCCAATTAACTAGGAGAAGCAGGAGGAACATTTGAAGTCCATAATATGGAAATGCAAAATCGAGCTGTTTACTTGTGAGGGGAATTTTCTGATTATAGCCAAAGTATGAGATTCTATATTGGGAGAGATAGATGAGACCAGATTGCAGAGTGCGTTCTGTCACCATGGAGTGTGGACTTTGCCCTAAAGACCAGAGGAAGAGGAAGGCCTCACTGGTTTTCAAACAATGACTGCTTCTGACAAGATGTGCACTTCAGAGCTATGAGCCTGGTGGTATGGAGGAGAGGTGAGAACAGATGAGCTGTGACAGTCCTGGAGGGGACAAGGCACAGAATAAGACAGTGGGATGGGACAAAGAGGAGACATGTGCTCCAGAGGGACAAGAACTCTGGGATCCTGGTTGAGGTTTCAGGTGAGCACAGAGAGAGACACCTGGACCAAGAGATGAGTGGTGGCTGGTTCTGTGGAGCAGTCAAGGCACACGGTTCCTCAGGACTACTGAGGCACCATGGGACAATGAGTGAGTGTGTCAAACAGGTGATTTAGAAGCAGAGAGGCTATCAAGGCTGGAGATCATGGTTCTCATATTTAGCAAATAGATGTTCAGTGCAGCTGGAATGTCAGATAAATAAAGAATCTCTTCTTAAAATGAGTATGTCCCGTGCAATATATTGAGCAAGACATCATTTTTAAGGTATGAATACATCTCAGTATGTAATCCACTGTTGATCTGGCATTCAAATTGACATGGAAAGCCCCATATCTCATTTGGTGACCCTTCTCTAGAGGTGCCAAGGTCAAAGGTCCTGTATCTTCAGCCCATCTGTTCTCACCCTGCTGGGTGATAGCAGGGTCTGTGCCTGGTACATGTAGCTTTTATTACTAAATCTGGTAACGTTTTTAGGCAAAGTAGGATGAGTTGATCAGCCTAAACCAGTGATGGTGAACCTTTTAGAGCCTTCAGTGATAATGAGCAGCCTCTGCAGCACGTGTGCCATACATTTGTCACCACTGCCTTCAGTTGAACAGATGTTAGTTGTATTGGATTTAGAAAATCTTCTGACTTGGCACCTTGGTGAATTGAGGGTCACCCCAGGCCAAGGATCTGTACCACAGAGACCACAGTCTACACTTCTAGGTTGCCATCTGTCACCTTGACTGTGCCCAAGAATTCCAACCTCTGTTGGAACTTCCCCTCAGTTTGTATTTTTCCCCCTTGACGATAATTTTCTGCTTAGTCTTCCTTTCAATTTCTGTCTGCTGAAGACATCCTGCTGTAATCTCTGTATGACTCTACTTCAGTCATTTCCTTCTTTCTCAGCTCAGTACAGTCTGCCTCCCATAGTTTGCTTATCAGACTGACATTCCTGTCACAGTCCTGGGCTTTGTTCTGACATCTCTTTATATTTAATCTTACTGCTTTCTCTGCGAAGCAGGTGTGTATTGAAATATGCATAAGAAAGGAGCAAGATTGGTTTATTTAGAAATTTTCTCAATTTGCACACACTCCATTGGTTTAAGAGAATTTTTTCTTTCACAACCCCCAATGAACGTGTAAATAGCTACCTGGAGGAATCAAAACAAATGCATCTTTGGCCATTTCTGCTATTATCACTCTGACCCCTTTGGCAGACACGTGAAAATAATGCTTGAGCATTTGTAGTCATGGAGACATCTGTGACACATTGAAGCTTTTTTCTTGCTGTTAGGATCTCTTTTTCGCTCACAAAGAATGAGTAACTTGAACCACCTGGAAAAGGCATTTTGTCCAACTTGAATAAATTTGAGCTTTTTTTTTTTTTTTTTTTTTTTTTTTTTTTTTTTTTTTTTTTTTTTTTTTTTTTGCTCTTGTCAGGTATTGCATTACATGTAATACATTGTTAGCGATGACCTCAATTTCCATTCTGTTTAAATCTTATGTGCATCCTAAAGACTACTTATTTTCAGTATGATAAAGGCATCCGAGAATCAACTTTTGCTTACTAACCCAAAGACATAGCCACAGGGCTTAACTGTACAAAGAAAAAGTGAAAGTGAATATTGAGATATATATCAAGGATAATCTGAACTCTGTTTCTCGCATCGCCTATCTTACACCTATTACAGATGGACTTAGCTTTCATTACCTTTTCGACTGTCATTAATCTCATGGCCATTTGTTCTCAAAGCTTGTTCCGTTAGAAAACACTGGGATCAGGACAGCAAAGACATGCAGCAAGGGGCATCCCGTGTGTCAGGTAGTCCAGTCCAGGAGGGAATGAAAAATCGGTCAGACATGATCAAATTCAAAGCAAGAAAATACCCCAGTAAGGTGCAAGTAAGTGGCACAAAAAAGCTACCTGCAATCTACAAGCAAATAGCATTGACTTGGGGGCCTGTTTCCAGGGATTGACTGAGTGTGGACAGCCAGAACGAAGGCAGTCTGAGGCAGCAGGAGAAATGCTGGACCCAGGAGCAGAGCCTGAGGATAACTCATCCAGTCCTCAACTTTGAAAAGTTACAGTCCACTTCTAGCAAAGCATGCATCTTTGCTGATGTGAGGCCTGAGTGAGGACACGCAACTCACAAAGATTGTGCAAAGTAACCCCTGCCCAGCGGGTGAGAATCCCGAGTTTCAGTCATGTAGAAAACCATTTTATCTCCAACAATCCAGGAAATAAGCCTTCCCTTGCAACTGGTAATTAAGCATTTCTGAGTGCTTTGGGACTACTGAGCTGGTAGCTCTGAGGGATCTGACATTTTAAAAGTAGCTCTTATAAGCTGGGTGTGGTGATGGCGCATCCTTGTAATGCCAGCACTCAGAAGTCTGAAGCAAGAGAATCCTTGTGAGTTCAAGTGCAGCCCAAACTACATAGTGATACCCTGCATCAACAAAATGAAACTTGCTCTTTAGCTATATATGGGTGTGTATGGAACTGCATTGTTTATCATGCTTGGACTTGTGGGTAATGAGCATGGCTGGTACAGAGTGTGAGTTCTGTCATTAGATTTAAAGTCAGGGAACCAAGCTTTTGTTTAACTTTTTATTCATCATGGCACAAGACAGAACTTTAAGAAACATCACTGAAAATCTCATCATCAACATGAAAATTAAGAGTAGCACGTTTTATTAAAAAAAAGTTTCTTTTTCTACAATATACTTTCCCTTCTGAATTGAAAAAAAAATCTGAAATACTGAAGCAAACTGTCACTTGCTGGTCACAGGTGATTTTGCAGCTGAAAAACTTCAAACTACTGAAGTATGTATGGCAGGAACACTTTGACAATACACAAATAATTACGAAGAAAACGTTGCCTCAGCCTTTGGCACAACGTACGGACAAAACTGCAGTTTTTGTCTCCCTCAATATGATTTACTTCACAAAAATAATTGTATGTAATTGGGTTAATATTGATTACAGGGAAAAAGAAAAAGTCATGTTCTATGATCTCAATGGTCTGTTTAGATTCTTAAACACTTTATGGTTGGATTCCAGTTTGTGGTTTTGAAAAATACATAGAAGTTATACGTGCTAAATATATATTATATATAGTCTATATAAAATTGAATTTGACATAAATTGGGAAAAATTCATTATTCTTTGCTATGCAAGGCCTTTCTCTTTCAATTAACTGAATCCTTTCTAAACATGTTCTAAAAATATATTTCATATTGTATCAAATTCAACATTTTCCTTAAAACTTACTCAATATGAAAAAGCATTCAGTGATTATAACTTCTGTATCTCGCTACTATAAAAATATGGCTTCTCTTACTCTTTGTTTTGTTAGTGTTTTTCTTAGACATTGAAAGGGCTGTCCCCAGGTAAAAAGCTGTGGCAAAAGTATTGGACCTGACGTGTGTGTATTCTAGAACACTCTATAGAATCTCATTGCTTAATATAGCTCATGGTGCAATATAAGTAAAGTGATTTTTTTTAAAAAAAATTGTTCCTCTTTTCTTTGTGAATATATCATTTTGGTTGTATACATAATCTATTACAGAATATACAATAGTCAAAACTGAAGACACATAAATACAATTAAGCTATACGAAAGCAAGAGTTTTGTCTTATACAGAGTCAACGTGGATGGTTTTCTGGTGGGACATTTTCATGTTTGGGATGTGTACTAAGGCTGGCTATGCAGTGGAACTCTATGGTAAGTGGCAAGGGGCTGAGTGCTCTGCCTCGGAAAGTAGACTCTGTTTCTCTTGTGGTGCTTTTGTAACGTGTGAAAGAAGAAAAGGGAGGCAGTGTCCTGTGGCCGGCTGCATGGGAAGGGATGTGTGCGATGGAGCGGGCTCCTGCTGGCTGCAGTGGGTGGGCTCACACCAGCGTCTCCGGGAGGGCGTCGGGGTTTTCGGTGGACAGTAGCTCCCAGATCTGCCACCGCTCTCGCTGCCAGTCCAGCCAGCTGGCTTCCCCCAAGTTCGGGCTGCTTTGCTCGCCTCCTGGCAGGGCATAGGCGCTGCTGCTCAGTTTGCTTGGCGCGGAATGCGGCTCAGGCTCGGTTGCCTGGCCTCCCTCGTCCGAAGCCATTCCGGAGCCTTCCTCTGGCCTCTGCAACCGCCACAAGGGCGGCTCCGGGGCCTTCCCGGGGCCGGGGTAAGGTGGCGGGGGCCTGCGATCATCCCTGCCGCCCTCCCGAGGTCTCTGAGATCCAGGCTGGGCCCGGCTTGGCAGCCACGCCCCGTCCTGCTCGCCCTCGGCGAGGTCCTCGGTGCTGCTCAGGGTCAAGTAAGGCTCGGACCTGGCCGCAGGCCGCCTGCCCACGCCGCTGCTGCCCGCCTGGATGTGGGGGGTGCTGCAGACCCGCGACACCGGAAGGTGCACGCTGCACTGGGCCACGGTGGCCGTCGTCTGAGTCCTGCGAATCACCTGAGTGCCTCTGTCCAGCTCTGCGGGGCTCCCCTGACACCGAGGCCAATTCAGGGACAGGTTTCCCTGAGAAAGGGAACAGGGCCCGGGTCGGAGGGAGCTGCTTTCGAATATGTCGCCATAGGAACCTGAGAGCCAGAAAGGCAAAAACTGAAATTAGTTTGCCCTTGAGGATCAGAATCTTGTTGCTTTCTTCCTACTGAGGACTTCAACAGTCGTAGGAGTACAGTACATACTTAGCTGCTGCTCCTTAATGCGCGCGCGCGCACACACACACACACACACACACACACACGCACATACACACCACTTCCTAGCCAAAGAAATGACTGATGCTTTTTAATTATTGGCACAGTTTGTGTGGCCACTCCAAACACATATGCTTAGACTGACAGGTCATCTGAGCTGTCACACTGAATAAACAGCTTTGCTACCAGTTTGTTTCAGAAAAGAATATGGAATAAAATAGAATCCAAGAGTGGCATATTGGTATAGGAAACCAAAGGGTAGTTTATCCTCCCCACCCTCATTTCCAGCATTTTCCAAATAATAACTTGACAAGCATGTTAAGATGATCATAACAAGGCAAAAGCTACAGAAATTAATTTTCAAAACAATGCAGTGAAGTTTTTAAGTAACACTCCACCTGTCATTCCTGGGTCTTTGGATCCACTTTTTAATGTTGAATGCCAAGTTCCCCAGATATTGAAAGATTCCTCTGACATATCTAGGAAAGAGAGCATAAAGAGATATATCACACAAAATGAAATTTTAAGGGAAAATGACCTAAAATATGTTAACAAGATCTCTTCTGTGCAAATGCCTTTGTGACTGCATTACAGAACATATTTGAAACCTGCTTCTTCAGGCAGCTTACTCATTCTAAATTGATCTGCGTCATAATCTCTAAACGCTATAAAAGTATTATCTTAAATTCTAGAAGGATTTTTGAGGCACATTTGAACTCTCGTTCTTGGAATGGGTTAATCCTGCTGTAGGACCCTGGCCAGGCCTGATTGAAGGGTCCTTCTAGGAGGTAGGCAGAAGAAAAGAAGCTGCTTTGTTGGTGCCTTGTAAGGTGAAAGAAGGAGCAAAATGACAAGGAACACACAGTCATCTAGAAATAGGAGAAGACAAGGAAGCAGGTTCTTCCACAAGGGAAGGCAACCTTGCAATTCCTTTGGATATTTCTGACCTCCAGAACTGTAAGAGAGAAAACTTGTATATTTCTAAAAAAAATCTTTATTTGGTACAGGGTCTTGCTACACAGCTCAGACTTGTAGTGATCTTCTATCTCAGCCTCCCCTGCACGGGGATTACAGGCGTGCATCACTGAGCCTGGTTTCTGTGGCTGGCACAGCATGCAGTACTGGGGATCAAACTCAGCTCTTCACACTTGCCAGCCAGGCCGAGCTCTCCCTAGCTCCAAACACTTGAATGCTTTAAGCCACTAATTTGTGCTGGTTTATAACATCAGTAGGAGGAAACTCATAAAGTTACAACAGCCTTACCATCTCTAACCGCATTAACATGGAGACAGAGGAACAGCACCAATAACTTTTTGGGGAGTATCAGGAAATCAGCTCTTGACTTAATGCTTGTTAGGCAGGTGCTGTACTGCTCTGCTGTATTCACCACCCACCAATAGCTTTTGAACTTTGCCCAGGGGAACTCTGCTAGCAGCGCACACATGTGTTCCTGCCTCTGTTCCTTTATCAATCTCCAGTGTGCATAAAAGCTACGGAGGAAGGTGCCCAGTTGGGCGTTTGCACCACCTACTTTCCTAATCCCTACAAACCCTGGGATGGGATCATAGCTATGGCTCAGAGAAACAATGGTCTCCTGGTGCCTCCATGGTTCCAATGCTCCCACTGATGGTCTCCATGCCTCCTTGGAGATCCCAGGACAGACGAGGCAACTAGGGAAAGGAGAGGTGGGAAATGCACGCAGTTTCCCAGTCCGAGTTACCCAGTGGTTATCAATGCTCAGCACTGCCTAATGGTCTTTCCCTGAAACTGTTCATTTGACCCAATGAATTGGCTAGTGTCATCACTCAGGCGGTGGGCCTGGTATGCAGAAGTCAGTTACTCATTCGAGAACCTGCAGGTTGGAAATGCTAGAGCAGGTTTGTGACTTGCATCCTGTGCTCTGGTCTTTGAACTCTGGCACTATGTGTTACTGACACATCGTCTTGTGATACAGTAGGTTCTATTTGTCCTTTTTAGGAAAGTAACAGCAGTCCTTGGGTGACATATTGCACTAGAAAATATGTAACCCCTAATCCACTTGCCAGGACACAAAATCCTTGGATACTGATTGGAGAAGCTAGGAATGTGAGAAACTCCCTCAGAATCAGAATATGGGCAGCAAGGACTGTTAGAGTGTGTGTATGGGTGTCCCCCCAAGCTTTATGCAGTCACGGGGTGGACTTCTACACTTTGCGATTAATTCATGATCCAATGCAGGGATTAGGGGTATGAGTGCTATACTCAGCCTGGGTGGATAGCCTGAAGGCAGTATAAGAGACAGACTCACTGGCTGTTGCCACTGTTACCGCTATTCCTCCCTTTGCTCTTGCTCTTTCTCACTGCCAGGAATGGCTGCCTTCTCTGCCATGTGCCACTCTGCCTTCTAGCCAGCTGAGTACGGACTGAAACCTCCACTAACTGTGAGTTAAATAAACCTTTCTTTCCTTTATTTTGAGTGTCAGGTATTTTGTCCGAGCAATGAGAGAAAAGTGTCCAAGACAGTGCCCTAAAACACCCCATATGCACTGATCCTCATGGGGCAAGAGTTTGCTTTGGCCAGGGCCAGCCAGGCTTCCTTTACCTTTTCCAAGCCTTGGTCCAGGAGAACTTTCCCTTGACTTGGACTTTGACGACGGCAAGTGGCCCACCATCATATACTGCTCTGGCACCTTGTAAAGCTTTTCTGAGCCCCCCGGAGCCCTGTCTTCTTGCATAGCCAGCAGGGAACGTTCCGGTAGCACAGGGGAGTTGTTGTCATAAGGGGAGATGTCTCCGCTGGAGGCCTTGTTGGAGTCTGTGGATGAATGCCTCCCTCCCATGGAAAAGGAAACGTCCGACTGTAGCAAGTCAGGGCTTCTGGCGCAACGAGACAATGGAGAGAGTGTGAGTGTTCAAAACCATGAATGATCAGATTCAAATAATACTACCATTAAACAAACGACAGGAGGAGAATGCATGGATACCGGCTGAAAACAAAAGGACCTTTGGAACAATGTTTCAACATCTCGGCATTAAGGGAACGCGTTTCCACACAATGGCCGCAAGATGGCAGCAAAACACAACAAATGTGAGAAGAAAACAGCAACTCGGAGGAGAGGGCAGGAGGAAACAATACATGGATGCCACAGCAATATGTGGCCGGCAGATGGCAGTGCAACCTAACAAATGAAATCAAAACGGCAGGCAGGCCGCAGGACACAGACAAGAATTCTTGTATTCGCTAATGCGCGGCCAGCAGAGGGCCGCCAAACAACAGAAATAACAGGAAGTGTGGGCAAGAAGACAGAAAATGAAACAGCGATGGATTCCCGTGTTCTCCAACGTCCCTCACTGTACTGTTTCCTGGATCCAGTCTTGATTCCATTGGAAAAGTAAAGCCTGCTGGTCTCTATCTAGTGAGCAACAAAAGCTGGTAGCTAAATCCTTTACCTTCAGTATAGTCAGTTCAAAATAGTGCAGATAAAACTATGGCTGGCACTGCGCTGAAAGTTTATACATCTATGTGGATAGCGTTTCTTCTTCTCAACCAGATGGCTAACACTAACAAAAGTTCTACCAAACACTGTACGTGGTTTCAGGATAAATCGTGAGGAGCTTTGACTGACCTTGTCTAATTCAAAACTTACAGTCTTTGTTATACAGGCCTTGCTTTAACTGAGTTTTAACCATCCAGCAGAAAAGTCTAACCATGAGGTATAAAAAGTAAAGCCAGATTAGTATGCTGAGCTGCAAAAGGCTCAAGTCAACAGCTTCTGACATCGCCAGTTCTGCTGATAACCCATGACTATTATGGACTATTGGACTATACACACGACTACTTTCTCTTAGTTCAATGAGAAGAAATGTTTGTACTAATAGTGTTTAGAAAAGTGATCATGTACTCGGAACATCTACTATGAGGACAATAACATGCATTGTATTAATTATGGTGGCTGTCCTAACATGCTTTGAAACTGCCTCATTGTTATTTCTTTCTTATTCAAATTAATAAAATAAAATAAATACTTAGTGTACATAAATTAGTCTTGCCCGCGATGATGATGGTGATGGTGATGCTACCGGTGAGAAGGTTTCATGTAGCCACAAAGATAAATTGAAAGCTGTCACTAAAAAAATTGCTGTATTTAAATACATTTAAAATGCTTCTGCAAGGCACTGCGGCTTTCACAGCCTGACACACGCACGCTGCTTAGCATACTATTAGCATGTACACAAGTCAGGGGGTTGCCACAGCAACAGAAATGACAGTGAGAAGGTAAGTGGAGCAGGACGACAAGCGCTTCGGGAGAACGAAAAGACTGAGCAAACTCTTACCTGGAAACATCTTTACTTTCTACCTTCCTCAAAACAGTGGCCCTGACAACATCTTAAAGGGAAACGATCAGAGGTTGATTAGAAAGCCCAGAACCTGCTCCCTCACCTCTCACACTTCGCTTTTCATTACTACTCGTTGCTTTCTTTTGGTTGACTATTTCAAAACAAAACTCTCTGTGGCTTTACAAAGATAAACAGCCCTGGGCAAGCCTTTCCCAACCAAATGGTTTTGTGCATGCAAAGGAGAGGCGACATCATACTCACATGGGACCTAGCTTTGTCTCAGGCTTCCAGCAAGGGTTAGTACCCAGTGGAGGGGGTGACAGTCCAGCATCTGTGGTAGGCCATGCTGTCACCAGGGCAGCCAGGGCTCCAGTGCTTTCACCCAGGACATTTTTTACCCACATGGAAAAAATCAGTCCTTTCCTTGCCTCTCCTTTGAACTGATATCAGACAATCTCAAGGGCAGGAGCCAGAGGACAACCATGAGGATGATTTTCCAGTCCTTTAGGACACCAATAAATTTGCAGAAAAAAAATAAAACGAAGAAACCTATTTCTTCTAGAAAGTGGTGGTGGGATATTTAACCACATCTAATGAAAAGGCAAAAAAGCTCCCTGGGGCCTGACTGGCTGAGAAAAGTTTACAAAATGTGAACTAACAGAAATCAGCTCAGATTCGGAATTCAACATGGGGCCACATATTATATTAGTGGGCTAATTTCATTCGCTTAGCCCACTCAGCTGTATCTCCCCAGTCACTAATGAGAATGACTTAAGTCTGCTCGGCAAGAATGAGCCCTGGTTCTAGATCAACAACAGCACACACAGAGAGCCTTATTTCATGGCATGCTTTGAAAGCATCAAGTCTGTTCATGGCCCAAACAACACGGACATCAGGATTATGGGTGATTCAGTTTTCCCTTTTCCCATTGGGAGGAAAGTTTGGGGAAGGTCACGTTGTATTCCCAGAGACCACAGTAATTATGTCTCATCTGGGATTATAGGAGCATGCCACTGGGGAGGCTGAGATGGGAGGATCACTGGGAGTTTGAGGTCAGCCTGAACTGTACATCTTGTCTCAAAAAACACACAGAAGAAAATGCAATTAGTAAAATATTATAAATTGGAGGTTGGATCAGGTGTTGTGTGCAAACAGAAAGGTACCCAATGGAAAACATTTCGCAGCCAAAGTACTAGGGACATTTGGGGTTCCACTGACAGAGCAGGCTATTTTTGCCCTACAAAGCCATGAGTCATGTAATAAATAATGTATTTCTGTCTGCAGTGACTGGTCTGAGGCTCAGAGGAAACGGAAGCTCCATTTGAGTTGGTGTATGGTAGCTCGGCCTTTCTGTGTTGCACACTAAAGCTTTCTTTACTCCTTTTTCTATTGTTTTCCTTCTCCCAACTCCTCAAATTACTTGATTCCTTGCCACTTCATGATTTTAAATTTCCTTCAGAAAAGTGACTCTGGACTGATGTATAGACAGAGAAGCCATACTTACATTACCTGTTGGGGAAGGGACAGGAAAGCAATATGCCTCATGAGAGCATTGAGCTTGGCAAACACAAAACAAGGACAATGACAACAACCACCAGAGTAACTGAAGTTGCTTCACCGATTTCTCCTCCATTGTTATAGTTCTTATTGGATGCCATCAAGCAGAGAGAGGGAGCAGAAGGCAGAAGGCCTCCCTTTCCTTTTTCTTTGAGTTGATTCTGCAAAATCTCATTTAATGGTTGTGAAATGAAAAAGTGTTTGCTCCATGGTAGCATCAGTTGAGAACGTGTTAGAAATATAAATTCCAGGGTTGCATTTTGGACTTACAGGCAGGATGGGCTACCTCTTTTGCAAAGCCCAGTACCAAAGGAACATGCAAGGCACCATGCTAAAAAGAAATGAGGAATTGGAACATTTTGACAGGAGATCATTAAATGAGTGTGAGACTGCAGCTCAGGAAGCTGGCTCTGTGCACTGAAAGGGGAACTCAGGGCTGGAGCCAATGGGCTACGTTTCAAGAAGTGCTCGAGGTGATTCCATTGCATTAACATGTATGCAAAATTCTAAAAACCAAGCCTTCCTTTCCTTCCTCAAATTACAGATGTGACAGAAGGTTAAGAGTCTCTAAGAGGTGAACCAATGGAAAAGCCATGCTGGCTAGAAAGGGAGTGAAAATGGAGGTCTAGGACTTAGGGTGGCTGGGGCCCAAGCTGGGGGAGAGAGAGCAGCTACGTACATCCCAGCCACTTCTGGACCTCCTCTGTCTGCCACAAGCAGGATGCAGCAATGAAATGCAGTCTGGCTGCGGATCAGAAGCCACGGAAGCGTGGGGGAGAGCAGGAGAGGCCCTGTGTTGGCTCTGTGCTTCTGCCTCAGTCTCCTAAATCAAGCAGCAAAGAGAGTACAGCTTGGTCCTTGAACAGGACAGGAAGTTGGGGCTGTGGCTGGAGCTGCTCTCTAGAGATAGAGATACCCAAGTTGTCTCAAGGTAGGCACAGATTAGGAATTCCCTCAGCGTGGCTGAGGTAACAACCAGGAGTATAGACAGAGAGGGCCATCAAGTGAGAGCCAATGACTATTTTTGAAGCTCCAGTATAGCCCAGTATGTCCCAGCCATGGAAGGGAATATAGTGTGAGTATGCATTGCAAACAGCTTCAGAAACATGCTTAGAGAAATTAACCCCTTGGCCTGTGAGAAAAGGAAAAATTTATATTGATGCAGCATTCATCATGTGGCAGACAGTGGACTAAGCTACTATTAGCAACTCTCTTTGTTTCGGAACTCAGTATGAAAATAAGGAAAAGTAACAGGACTTGTAAGTTACTTGTCTTTCTAGCAAGTAGGGGCAGTAGAAATTGGGCATCCTTCTAACATTTATTTGCTAAACAATATTCAGAATTAATACAAATCAATAGAAAAATGGTATTAAATACATTTTATGGAGTCCACGGCCTTTTTAAATATTTAAAATGTTTCCCTATCTATCATTTTATTTTCTCAGCAGAGGTCAGAAAGTGGCAGCTACGTTTGTGTAAGAACCCACTCCAAAGAACTGTCAAATCTAGAAAAAACACTCTTCCTTTTGAGAATCTCTGAAAAAATGACACAGCTACCAATGTCTTCTCTCAGATGTGCCTAGAGTGGAGTATCCAACTTTAAGTAGTCAGTTTTGAGTTCAGGGTCTTAAGTGAGGACATTAAAATACCCATGAATTGCTTAAAAGCAAATATTTACAGTGATCAGTGATGCACTAGGTGAGAAATGGTCTAGAACATGTCTTCTTGTGCTTTGTACTGTTCTAGAATGCTCGGTGGCTGAGTTGTCACTCAGCATGGCTTCAGGCCCCAAAGCATATAGAAGCTGCTCTCTCCAGCCTCAGGGTGTAATGGATTTAGGCTGGCAGCATTGGGTGGGTGTGCTGCCAGGCAACATAGATTCGCCTCCATGCCTGGAGGGAGGGATTTCCTCTGTAGCTCCCCAGTGCCCTGGACCAGCCTCCACTAACCAACAAGCATGAAATGGGCATGGAGAGCAAAGCACATCCTCACCCTCAGCTGGTCCCTCCATGTCAGGGTGTAAACGCGCTGGCAGGGCACTGTGGACAGGCCTGCACGGCAGCCGGAAACCCAGAACTTGTTCTGTAGATAAATGGAAAACTCCGTTCAATCACCGGATATGGCCATTTCAGACCCGTGCTGGGCAATCTCAGTGAGAAACACTCATGGCGATTTTAAATGCCCGTTGTCTTCATCCTTGGCTCAGTTGTTCAACTGATAAACTTCAGTCTATTGGAATGCAAAGCTCATAACCATCTTAGGCACTATTAATTGTAGTAGGAATGGAATCCACTGCCAGTGCAGCTCTGGAATTATGGAGGATTTTCACATTAATCACGGCCAAGTCCGCAAAGCCTCCCTTGTGCAGTGTCTTGAGGAAAAACACCCCTCTCCAAAGAAGAGCTGAAACACACACAGGGTCCCCCGGGATGTTGAGGCTGGCACCCTGCATCCTTGGAGAAATTTCTCTGCTCACTTTGAGTCACTATTCTTTCCCTCCTTTTAGCATTTATGAAGCACTTATGACAGGTGAAGATGAAACAATGCTGTTTTTATTCATCTTTTTTACAGTGTGCCCAATAAAAACATCTTCAAATCACTATTCTACAAATTTGTAAAAAAGCTGCACATCACAGAGAAGATGTTCGAAGGGAGGGAAGACATGATAAACTCTCCCTCTGGCCTGGACTGCTTTTCCTTAGAAGGAAGGCGTAATTATGCTTTTTGGAATATTTCATTATGGCTTTCTATTTTGCACGTAAGATTTTCCTAAAACTTTCTCGCTGAAAGAGCTTTACTGAATGTATGTATGTGGGGGGTGCTTACATGTCACCATTTCTGGGGTGCTGGAAAGAAATGACTGGTGAAGCCACCAGCTGCTGCGAGTTCAATGCTATTCTTTGCTGCTATACTGTAAGTAAAATCTTGTTTCTGAAAATTTCCTGAAGACCTTTCTGCTTTGAGAAATCATAATAAGTGAACAGCAGAACTGTAACCCGTCTTGCACCACTCTGTGCATTTGTGGAGCAAGGCATCTCTGATGATCTTTGAAACACGAAAATGAGTTCTCTACGTGGTCTGTATCTGATGCGCTAAATGTGATACCATTTAAATTACAAGAAATCTTGACGCTCCCCAGAATGAAGGTACACTGATCATCCAGGGAACCAAAACAATTATTTGGGGGTGATGAAATGTTATCTTTTGAGACAAGTACATGTCTTCACTCTTTGTCACTTAATGGTCATAAGTTTTACAGATTTTGATTATTTCAATACAACTTGGTGAAGGCCACTAACAGAATTATTAGCAATGAAATTTAAAATTATATACTGGTTGTTTTGGTTCATTCATAACTGCCTTTACCCTAAATACAGTTGATGTTTTGACTCTATTCCCAAAATAGGAAGTAGGAAAGACACTCAGATTTGCTGAGTTGGTATTGTATTTATGAGCTATCCATGAGGTTTGACAGAATAGGAGTAAGTATTGAGATAAGTTTTCTCAAAGCTACACTTACAAATTATAAGAACAGTTACTGGAGCTAGTTACCATGTCATACTAGTTACCATGTCATATTAGTTAGCACGTCACACTGCTGAACTCGCCTGTGCTTTGGATTTGTGGAGAAGTTTCACATAAATCACATTCAGCTCTACAAAGCACCCCTGATGCCCAATTCTGGTGATGTGAAGCACCAGATGCAAAAAAGAAAGCAGTGTACCCCTATGTACACAATTTTCTGGGTGGCTAAATTTCCCCTAGAACATTAAGCATTCAAAAAGTCAAAAACACTGAAATAATGAAAAGTAGAAATATTACAGCTTAAAACATGCAATTAAACTTAAATGTGTTGCTTATATCCAAATAAATGTCATGATTATTCGATTTTAGGCTGACCTAGTTAAAAATTCTTTAAGACTGTAAGTGGTCAAGAGACACTGTCAAATAGAGTAATTGTCCTGATTAAAATGACACAAGCAAAGACTGTAAAAATGTTTGATGAGTATCTTCCATTTAAGCCAGTGGCACACAGTGTACCTCTGGCTTGAGCCACTAGTGTGACTAAGTATGGCACTGGTCTGTTAAAACTATTGCTATTTTGCTTATTGTTGATTTTGGAAATTAACTTACATTTTGTGAAATTTTATATGACGATTTACTTAGTGTTGATGATTGAGGCTTTGGGCATGCCCTTACACTTTGTGCCTAGCTAAGTGCCCCCTTTGCTTTCCCCTGGACCCAGCCCTGCTATGATACCTTTGTTCTTTTTGTAGATGCAGACATTTGACCTATCTTGTTCTCTTCAATTAACCTCCCATCCCCATCTCCTACCTCCTCACATTCCTAAATCAAAGGGAGGGATCTATTTTAAGTGCCTTTGATGAAGAGTATATAACTCTAATAAATACACCAGACAAGCAATTTTTTGAAAACTGTGTTTTGCATCTTTCGTAATAAAAGTCTCTTCTAATCTCCCTTTGGCATCCCATCTTGGGTGAAGCCAAAAATTTAAGGAGACAAGCACATGAAAAAATGATGAATTCTCCCTACACTCCTCCAATTTTGATGTTGCATAAAGAGGAGAAAAACCCAAATCAAAACAAAACATTCAGTTCCCAAATGTCACTAAATTTTGCTCTTTCAAAATAGAAATAATAATAAATGTTTTCTTGTTCTTCATTTTATACTTTTTAAAACTTGTTTCTTTTGCCTTCCAAATCAAATCTTTTGCAGTTTCCACTGGGCCTCACAGGAATCTAAAGCTTTCTTTAGGTACGTGAGCTTGGGGGACGGGGGAACAGAAGCTTCAAGAAAAAAAAAAAATCAAAGTGTCTGAGGTGAATAAGGAGCTTTGCTTTTAAGAACCTCATGCTCTCCTGAGCCAGATGGGCCCTAGGAGCTTTGCTTTTAAAAACAATGGCATAACTTCAAATGGATGATTCTCACTTGGACCATATCACCTGCTACATCACTGTCTCCAGGAACTGCGACAGAGTCTTTGGTAAGAAACTGTGAATGAATCAAGTGGTAAAGTCTGAATTTACCCAACAATAACTGTTGATGCTTATTAAACATCTATTATAAATTGGTCACTATTTTAAGAAAACTACTTGTATGAAGTCGGTGCACTTTTATCTCCAGTTTCTCCATAGAGAAATGGAGACAAAGAGAAAGTAATTAATTATCACACTGCTGGTAGCATTGGAGCTGATACTTGATCTTAGGAGATCTGACTCTATATTTGAAGCCTGTAACCAACGTTTAAAATTCCATAAGCATGTGGCACTGATGGATAATTGATATGCCACGGATGCCAGCTCCATCTGTTGGCGTTGAGTGCTGTAATTTACCCTCATGCTAATCTGTGACTACGGTAATCTCTTATCACTTGTAACTCTACATCAGTACTTTCTGACTTAAGTGCCATTTCCCAACCTGTTGTTTAAAGGGCTCATGTCCCCAGACAGGGAACATGTTCACTGTCACATGGCCAGGCCTTTGTTCCCAAACATCCAAGCCTGCTTGCAATCCCATCTTCCCAGATCCCTGAAAATCTTTCCTCTACTCAGAAATCATCCTTGAGATTACAAATCATATCTCTTTTTCTTTTCTAAACTCCAAGTGGATTTATGATTTGGAGCACTGCTGTGTTTCCTTTATCAACACAAAGATAGCTTCCAGAGGTCAAAAATCACCCACCTCAAGTCCCTATGTGATTGCAAATGCTGTAAATAATATGTAGTGTGGTAGATCTGAGCAAGAAGTTCCTAGTCATATCTGCTCACTGGAACTGTGGGAAGAGCTTTTAAAGTTCCCAGTGTTCAGACTGCAACGCCAAACAAATGAATCTGCTTCTCTGGGGCTCCGGCGGTCTAGTTTTCTTAAGCTCCTCAGGTGATTAGAATGGACAGGTCAGACAACTGCAGACCACTGGTCTAGCACCTATCATCTTCCATTCTGTAAGTCT
Source organism: Capromys pilorides (assembly GCA_004027915.1). Classification (NCBI taxonomy): domain Eukaryota; kingdom Metazoa; phylum Chordata; class Mammalia; order Rodentia; family Capromyidae; genus Capromys; species Capromys pilorides. The sequence continues at coordinate 24,284 of PVKN010006685.1, forward strand.
GACAGACCCTACAGGCAAGAAAATGCCTGGATTTCTTTACACAAAATGTGGCCCATGGGCCAGCATCATCAGTATCACCTAAGCACTTGTTAGAAATGCAGAGTCCCAGATCTCCTGGGACTCTGTCCCCACAGTGAAGTTTGGGAAGCAGATGATTAAGGCACATAGAGCCCACCTGTAGCTCGAGGGCTAAGACTCTCAGGTCTCAACAGGCCTTTATAAAGAAATGTTCTTTCACTAATGCATGCTCTTTTACTTTGTGACACTGTTATCAGCCTTCAGGGCTGTTCTTTGGCTTGTACCTAGAGGAAAACAAACAAAAACACTTCTACTAAGTTTTGCCAAATGTTTTCTGTTCTCTGGTAATACAGCTTCCCAAACCTCACCTTCATCTGGAGACCATAACACTCACCTAAGATGTTAGTCTCAGGTCAGTTCACCTAGACTTTATAGTTGTACATCTGTCTTACTCTTACAGGGACAGGGTACAATAAAAGCTGGATGCTTGTACAGCTTGGCATGCATCCACTCTCCCTTTTTTCTTAAGACTACACAAAAATGTTCATGTTTCACCTTGACATTTTTCTACAAAGGCATACTAAAGTCTGTATTAAAAAGAATTCCTATCAGTGGGTCTTCAGAGTACAAATTGTACCTATGTAGTAATGTCACACAGAAATAGAACGTTGATGAGTCAAAAATTAGTGTTTTTTAAAAGTATGTTTTCTAGCTTTTCCACAGGGTGCCAAGGACACATTATAAATGCAGCTTGATGAGAGATTCAAAGAGAAATGCCACCATGACTGTTTTCATACACAAAGGAAGTAAATGAGTGAGTTTGTTAAAATTCTAGTGGAACATGATCTGTTGGGAAGAAGGGCCACGTGTTAGTTTGAATGAGAACTTGCTTCTTGACGGTAGTTAGAAATTTAGGAAAAAAACTTAAGCCCAATACTGATACCAAAAGCAACACCATGAAATGCCAGCCCGTTTATACTTTGAACACTTTTTTTTTTCCCTGTTCACTCATGGCTCTTGGGGCTTGAATCCAAGCAGAACATCTTACTTGAACTAGAATCTGGCCTGATAATGATTGGCACAGACCTGAATTTTTAAAAGTGCATTTGAAAGGGTGATCCAATTACAAGCTCTTTCGCGCTCAGCTGGAAATGGAGTGAAGCTGAATTTAGCAGGGCTATTACTGTAATGGTCTGAGAAAGAAGGTGATTGAAAAATGTGAACGTCCTGTTCTTTAAATTTCTCTAAGTAACATAATTGCATTAATGCCTAAAATAATTGTGAGTGAACATGATTTAATCAAATTCAATGACAGTATATAAGAATAACTTGAAATAGTTCATTGTTTCTATCACAACTGAGTAAGAGATACCATTGTTTTCTATATGACTGAGAAAGAAACAATGCTATGAATTTTAAGGATGACGAAACCTGAGAGGAAGTGTATCTCGAGGATTGTTGAAATTCAGTAGATTAAAAGCACAGCCTACATGATACATTTGTGAGATCACAACAACAATTTTCTGCATTACAAATTTCAGGTTTGGTATCTTGGTGGGGATATGCTCCAATTAACCGTAAGATACTATCCCCTTAAGTAACTTTCCCAATTTCTCAGCACCAGCTTACATTCTGCCTCTGAGCAACTATTGGAATGAAACATCAAACCTAATTAATATAAAACTTCTGTACTCCTTCAGGGGAAAATGGCAGCCAAGCATAACCTACAATGTGGCCTGCTTCTTCCCCACTGGAAACGTGGGTAACTATGGAAATCAGTGTGCATTTTCATCCAAAGAATACTAGTTACGCATGGTGGGAGAGTGAAAAAAGGGCACACACGTCTAATTTCAAATGAGCACCTAGGCCTCTTGGAAGGTCCCCTTGTGGCCTGCCAAGCTGTTGTGGCCACTGGTAAAGCTGCACAAGTAAGAGACCTCAAGACACAGCGTCACAGTCTCTAAGACACAGTTTTCAAGACTCTGGAAAGTGAATCAGTGAGATGCATCACACAGTCCCTTGAGATTCTTGTGAGTGATTTAGTGTTTTTCTCCCTCCGTAAGTACAGTCAAAAGAACATTAAAGGGCTAGAAAAAGCTGAAAGAGAGACAGAAATGTCTTGTAAAGTGGTGCCTTAATTCGATAAGTGGAAGGGTAAGACTGGAGCATTTTCTGGTTAGGTGGACTGATTGGAGATGCCAGAAAGTTGCTAAAACCCCACTTCAGCCAGCCTGAATAGAGTTATGTAAACTTCTTTAATTCTTAGAAATGGAAATAGAAATCCCCAGCATGGCTTTAGAAGATGGAAAACTGGCATACTCACGATGATTGGGAAGCCTTCCTTCGGAGCAAATAGTCCACAACGTCAGGATCGGTCTCTAACAGACTGATCAGCACTTCGTTCTGGAGATCAGGAGGAACCTGGAGGAGCAAAGCATTGAGGCATAAATAAAATCATTCTACACAGAGGCAACTTTATGATATCATAAAACAGAGCTTTAAAAGTTATAAGAATGCAGAGTGATTTACTATTTAAAAGCAAACCAACACCAACCCATACAGCTGGTTTAATTTTTCGAACAAACAGGATGGTTATCAAATAGTCATATTCAATTCCATATGTCACCCCCCCTATGCCTGGAGTTACAATCTAGTCATTTTAATACCTCTGTTGTACAGACTGGATGTTTTTGGCTTTGAGAAAGCAAAATATCATTGTTAAGAGGAACGGTGTCTATAATTTATTATCCAAATGGAGATATACTCTAGAATTCATACATTGAATTATTTCAAGACAACAGGCATAAATTACAATCATCTTGGACAGTTCTGGAACATATGATCAGTTTATTAGGAAGGGAGGTCCTGAGGCCATATGGCTTGCGTTCTAGCTCCCATGCTTATTATCTGAAGGAGCTTTGACAAGGCATTTGACAAGAGGGTAAATATCTGTTTCGCCACCTGTAACATAGGAATGGCAATGGATCTACAGAGTGGCTTTTGTGATTAAGTGCCTTAATTTACACTGAGGAAATAGACCCTGGTGACTTGGAAATATCCCAACAGAAGCAAAAACACTAACACTACCCTTGTACTTTTCATTTTCTTTTGGTGCCTGCCTCCAGCCTTTCTTGCTCAGAGTAACCAGCCTCCATTTTGTAGTTCACTAGCAAACATTTCTCACTTCATAATTTCATGGACATCCACTAGCATTTTATTAATGAGCATCACATGCTTCTCCAAGCCTGGCATACATGCAGTGCTTCAGGAGATGGCCTGGAGTCACCCATGTGGAAATGTTGGATGAGAAAAAGCTGAGGCCAACCCTTGGTTCTTGGTTTTCTGCTCCCTAGATCCTGGTAGTTCAACCAGAGGAAACTCCAACTTTTGAAAGAAAATACCTTTTCTGTCTGACTCTCTCATACACGGGCTCAGAGATGTTTTTTAAACCACAGAGACAAATCTTCTGAGAATAAGTGGTTGGTGGAAGAATTTGCCTTCTGCCTCTTGCAGAGCTCAATTGCTCTTGAGCTCTGAGGAGCTGGAAACAATTTATTAATGAAAACAAGGATGAGAAAGCAAGAAAACGCTTTCCTTCTCTCATAAATCAGTTCCTTCTACTTCATCTTGAATCTTTATTAATGACATTTTTAAGTCCCAGTCACATCAGCTAAAACTGTTCACATTGTATTCCAGCCATTTTGTGT
>PVKN010006686.1:0-28003 GCA_004027915.1 Capromys pilorides
TTTGGCAAGGCCCAGTCATAGCCGGAGAGAATCCTGTGCTGGGGTACTGCAGCTCACCTGGGCTCTGAGCTAGCTGGGCAGAGACCCTTTGGAACCCGCTGACACACTTTAAGGGGCTTCTGAACATCCTGGGAACTTCTACGTCTATTCTGGAATTACTTGTAAACAGCTGTATTTAGTTTAGATAAACATATAGTTTATAAGTAGTATCTTACCTTTGAATTTTTATATTTAAGTGATTTCACAGTTCAAATTTTTTTTATTGTAAAGATGTATGCTTTCCTTTTCACAGTAAAATGCTTTGTGGAACTAGCTTTAGGGCTCTTTATTGTTCTAGTGCCTTGCTCACTGCCTGAGAGGTTACTGAAACTTAAAAAACTGGCCTTTCTGGGTGGGAGTGTAACTCAGTGGCAGAGTGTGTTCCTAACAAACATGAGGCCCTGGGGCGTCAATTCCCAGAACCAAAACAACGACGACAGAAAACTCTTTCATTCCCAGAGAAAAATTGCAAGTTAGATTTGCAAATAAAATACAAAAAAATCTATTACTAGCTGGGTGCAGTGGTGCACAAATGTAATCCAACACTTTGGGAGGCTGAAGTAAGCGACTTTCAAGTTTGAGTCCCATCTGGACAATTCAGTGGGACTCTGCCTCAAAATAAAAAAGTTTAAAATTACCTCTGCATATTGTTCTTAAAAAAATGTTTGTATGTCAAAGATGCTATCTTTCTGTTCTTTCCTTTAAAACCCTAGTAATTATTTTTGCTGTCTACAAGAGAAAACTGTTAAGCTTTATTATGTATTTTTTTCTGTATAGGGTAAATGATTCAGTCTTTTTAGTATACCTGTTTTTATTTATTTTTTATCTTTTTTTTTAAGACAGTCTTGCTATGCAGTTCAGGTTGGCCTTGAGCTCACTTTTATAGCCCAGGCTGGTCTTGAACTCACACCGATCCTCCTGCCTCAGCCTCCCAAGTGCTGAGATATAGGTGTGTGCCACCACGCCCGGCCCTGTTTTCATTTTTTCTTTTTTAAGTTTATTTTATTTTCTTCAACCACATTACATATTTCTTTGTGTTATGGCCGGCTCAGCTTTCCCTGGGGGGTGGGGGGCGGTGCAGCATGTGGGGCCTGGGATCGAGCCGCAGTCCCTGTGCTTTGGCCTAAACTTCCCGATGCACGAGGTTTAGACTGCTAAGCCGTCTCACCAGCCCCTTGTTTTCATTTTTAAAACATTAGAAGTTATAGCTAGATATGATGGTGTATCTCTATAATTCCACCAGGCAGGAGGATTGCCAAGAATTCAAGACTAGTCTAAACTACATAGTGAAACCTTTAAAAAAAAAAATTATGTCAGTAAAATCATTCTTTTTGGTCTCAAGGCTGAATTTGACAAATGCAGTTTTGTTTTAGCTACTCCCACTTTGTTGCCACATCTTGGCCTCAAACATGTGATCTTCCTGCCTCAGTTTCGTAAGTAGATGGGATTACAGGTACCTACTATCCTCCCCAGAAACTAATGTGCCAATTAGTATGCAGAATACTCCCTCATACTAGTTGTAGTTAGTCCTTTCCCTAATTTCTGGCAATCATATTTTCTTCCCTGTTTTTTTTTTTTTTTTTTAATTAAGTAAAACATTTGAAAAATTGACTTTTTGATGTGTAGTTGTTTTGACAAATGCGGTATCACTATAATTAAGACAAAACAGTTCTATCATCCTATAAAACGGTTTCTGCTGATTAACTCTACCCTTTATGCTGGCAGTCAGCATTGTTCTATCATAGCAAAAGTCAGCAAACTTTCTGGAAGGGGCCATATGTAAATATTTTAAATGTTAGTTTTTTATAGTCTCTGATGGCAGCTGCTCTGCTGTTGTAGTACATGTAATATTTAAAGAAAGCTGGGTGTTGTATATATTTGTGGTCGTAGCACTTGAGGGGCTAAGGCAGAATTGCTGCAAGCCTCAGGTCAGCCTGGGCTACATAATGAGTTCTTCAACTATATAATGAATATACTTATTTCTGGACACTGAAATTTGAATTTTATCTAATTTGTATCAAATCATTTAAGAATATATTTCTTATATGTACCTTATGTGCTATATAAAAACAAGGTTGAATTTGGCCCATATGTCCTAGCTTTTTGACTGGACTTTTCTAGATGTCCTATATAAATGGAAAAACTTAGTATACAGCATGTGTGTGTGGCAATTTACTGTTTGGAATTTTTCCATGTAGTTGTAGGTATCAACAGTCATTTTAAAGGCTCTGTACCACCAAAAAAAAAAAAAAAAAAAAAAAAAAAAAAAAAAAATCAAAAACAGTCATTTTATTAGTCTAGCATGGTGGTACATGCCTATAATCCCAGCACTTGGGAGACTGAGGCAGGAGGATTGTTACAAGTTCAAGACCAGCCTGGGCTACAAAGTGAGCTCAAGGCCAGCCTAAACTGCATAGGGACACTCTATTTAAAAAAAAAAAAAAAAAAAAAATTATTGTTGAGGATTCCATCCCATGGATGTACCAGTTACCCATTCTCCAGGTAGATATATAGTACCCTGCTTATTTTTATTTTTTTATGGAACTGGGGATTGAACTCAGGCCCTTGCACTTGCCAGGCAAGTGCTTATTCTACTGAGCTATCTTCCCAGCTCCTGCCCTGTTTAGACTATTTCCAGTTTTGATGGTTATAGTCAGCTCTTATACAGGATTTCATTTCACTTGGCACAGACCTGTGTGTAGAAAGCTGTACAAATTTATAAGCAGTTACCAATGCCTTTTTTTTTTTTTTTTTTTTTTTTGGCATTCCTACTGGCAATAAGTGTGTTCCAGTTGTGTTTTAATTTTCTGTAAAAGTTAGTGTCAGTTTTAGGGAGTTTTGAATCTTATATATTCCCAATATAAACCTGTTGGAGAAAGGATTTGCAAACATTTTCTCCCAGCCTGTGGCTCATCTTGTCAAACTGTTTTTAAAAGATTTGTTTAGGGCCAGGAGGGCTCCACAGCATAGGTGCCTGCCTGGCAAGCACAAGGTCCTGAGTTTGATCCCTGGCAAACTACCCCCCACCAAAAAAAAAAAAAAAAAAAAATTGTTTAGTATAATGAAAATTTATTTGGAAAAAGATAGAATAGAAAAAGGATAGTCCACTTCTATGGGGGTGATAGGATACATCAGACCTGAAAGTTCCTGTTCATACTCTTTAAGTACTTTGTTCAAAGCTCTTAATTTTGAGAAGTCTTGTTGATTAGTTACTTATTGCGGTACTGGGGATTGAACTCAGGACTCTGCGCTTGCCAGGCAAATGCTTATTCCACTGAGCTATCTCCCCAGCCCTAGGGAACTTTTTAAAAATATATTTTAGGGAAGGGTCTACAGGGCGTTCAGGGTCTCACTACTAGTGATCCACCTGTTTATAGCCTCCCGAGAGCTGGGATTACAGGTGAGTGCCACCACTCCCAGTCTAGTTGTTTTATGATCACATCATGCCTTTTGTATCCTGACTAAAATGCACGGCTAGACCTGGTCACAGAGATCTCTGTCAGTTGCAGTCTCTTGGCAGGACAGATGCTGTTTTTTGGGTAAGACCAGCTGAAGCATCTTTAACCTATCACAGGCACTTCAGATCTGGGTGTTAGGGAACAAGTACCAGTCCTTGATTGCTGACAGAACATGTGCTCAGTCATAGTAACTTCTGCAGCTGTTTCCTTACCATCTCTGCAGCCTCTGTATTCCTTTCATCTTGCATGGTGCTATTAGATTAGAAAAATGATTTAATGAAGATTAATATCCTTCTGGTCATGAGTATTAAAAATAGCTGCTATTTGCATAAGCCACTGAAGGCTTAGCATTTCTGTATGTGCTGTACATACTGAATCCTCACACTCACTAAACAATCACATTTTACCAAGAAGGGAACAGGAGGATCAGGTTGTAAGACACACCTAGAAAATGGTAGAAATGGGCCTAAAATCTCAGACTGTAGACTCTTTAGTGGACCATGGGGCTTAAAAAAGTGTTGACACTGCTGGGTAGACTCTCAGCTCAGCATTCAAAGCCCTTGACAATGATTCTCACTCTGTATTCAGTACTTTTTTGCATCAGTGTTCACCTGCTGACAGGTTGCTATGTGAAAAATACCACATCCCCCAGTTGAGCTGCTCTCTGGACTCCTTTGCCAATTCATGTAAGTTACCATTGTACACTGCTTTTACCTTTAGGTCCCTCCAGCCTGTTCCTAGACATTCAATAAATGACAGTGAATAGGAAAATCGTAGGATCAAGCTATAGTAAATGTATTGTTACAGATCTCTGTATTATGCTGGAAACTGAGTGCAGGGCCTTATGGATGCTAGGCTGGGGATAAGATCCATGGCATCCACTCACTGATCATGTATGTCATCCTGGCGCGACCACTCACTCCACTGCTTCCCTGTGCTTTTTAGAGACAGGGTCTTGCTAAATTGTCTGGGTGGGCTAAAACTTAAAATCCTGCCTCAGCTTCTCAAGTGCTGGGAATACAGCTGTATATCAGTTTCTGAGCCTTCTGATTTTGGCTGGCATATCACAGGACTAGTGAGCACAAAGGTGGTTCCTAGTTTTGGATACTGAAAGATTCTAGACACATTAAGAAATTACATCTTAGGGTATATGCAGGCCAAAGTGAACATGAAATAACATCTTGATTTTGCCTTTTTAAAGGACTATGGAACAACAGACTAGAACGTTGAGTAATTATATACTAACGTAGATTATAGATAAATGACAAATGCAGCTTACTTTAGCAACAATATGCATTCTAAGCATTTTAGCTGCCCCCATGTCCCAGTACTAGCAATCAATCCAATAGTGACTCTATCAGAGGTATATTTGAGTTTGTTCGTTCATTCATTTTTTTTTTTTTTTTTTTTGTCTTTTTGAGACAGGGTCTCACTATGCAGTTCAGGCTGGCTTTGAACTCACTTTTGTAGCCCAGGCTGGTCTCAAACTTGCACTGATCCTCCTGCCTCAGCCTCCCAAGTGCTGGGATTACAGGCATGTGCCACTGTGCCCCGCTAACATTCATTTTGAGATGGTCTTGCTGAGTTGCCTAGCCTATCTTTGAACTTGACGTCCTCCGGCCTCAGCATTCTAAATAGCTGGGATTATAGATGTGTGCCACCACACGCAGCTATTTCTTAGGTTTCTTAATCCAACCCTTTCCCCGAATGCCACCCATTCTTTTGAGTACAGCAGAAAGTCAAAACCAGCCCAGAGTAAGACCACTGAGGGATTTCAGAGAAGCACAGATGTATACCAACTTTTCCAGGCTAAAGAGGCTAGGCTGAGAGCCAGGATATGGCAGGCTTGGGTTCCCATAACACAGAGCTCAAGGCCTTACTGTGATGGGTGCAGTGGAGCAGCTTTCCATTTTTTTTTTTTTTTTTTCCTTTTTTTTTTGTTCTGTTTTTAGCTGTGGGTATGGGAACAGTCAACTCTCCCATAGGACACATCAGCTCTCCCTCCTCATTCCTGAGCCCACCTGGAAGCAATGCTCACTCTGCTGAATGCCTGCTGCAAGGCTGATGAAGGCTCTGGGCTCTATCCCTGAAAGCATGGAAACCAACCTCAGAATCTATGCATATAACAGTGCCCAAGTAGAGGGGCTGGGGAGATAGCTCTGTGGTACAAGTACCTGCCTGGCAAGTGCAAGGTCGTGAGTTTGAACTCTGGTCTCGCGAAAAACAAACCAACAAAAAAAAAAAAACCAGTGCCCAGATAGACATGTGAGTAACTGGAGATATTTGGAAGAGAAAGCTGTAAATATGAGGAATTTTATTTTATTTTTTTGCTGACATACTATGAGGCAAAACAAAATTGACACTATACAAAATAACTTTATAAAATATCATTCACATCATATTTTATCAGATTTACAGCATTCTGTGCATGTTAGGGGTTATGTAAGGAGGTGAAAAAACACTATGCCAAACTTTAGTATTAGTTTATATACACACAGTAAGAAACAAAACAATAACTGTTAAGTATTCCATGAATTTATTGCAAAAATAGTGCAAACTACTTAACCTAGTAAGCTGTAAAAACAAACTTGAAAGGACCCAGCTAAGCTTAAACATGACAATTGATGCTCAGTATTTAGCATTTAGCTTTCTTCATCAGTTTATCTTATCCATCCAGACCACTCCCCACCTGTTGAGTCTGGGGTGTGTGAGGAGTAACAAATGTGAAGACTGGCTCTCCAGGGGTCAGACTCACCGGCTGCTTCAGTCAGCAGCACCTTTTAGCATCATGCTACTCACTCAATGACAATTTTGTGAGGTCTGTGTTGAAAAATTAGAATGCCATTTGTAATTTGGAGCTTAGAAATAAGATATTCAACCTCTAGATGATATGGAAAAGGGAATCAAAAAAGCAGCATTAGCAAAAAGGCTTAGGAACATTACTGTCTGCTTATAAACATAGTATCCTTTTCCTCAGGGGTGTTTGGCTAACATATTGTAATGTAGGGCAACCTTTGAACCAGATATTGCAATAAATTTAAAAGAAAATAAAGGATACTATGCCTCTACACAAGTAACTTTATATTTTCTTTCAACAGTCTATTGGGGTCCAAAAAAGCATATCTCTAAACAAAATAACAGAAGCAAAACAAAATGCTACATGTAAAAGCTAACAAAACAAAATGCAGCATATGCAGGTTCTTTTTGTTGAGGTACCTATATAAATTTAATTACCTGCCCCCAAGTACTCTTGTTAGGTTAAAACAAAACACATCCTGGTGAGCCAATCATAGGGCATTTATTATTACTGAGAAAGTGCAACAATGCTGATCTTTATATGCAGCATACTAAAGGATGATTTAGTCTTTATAAAATATACCTTAAGTATTAACCTGATGGAAGTTAAAAAATTAAAAACATTTAACTAGAATCTTTTTTTTTTTTTTTTTTTTTTTTTTTTTTTTTTTGAGATACTGCAGCAAAAAACCTCCCAAATCAACTTTCCAAGTTTTGCCACAAGGAATGTTGGTTCTCTTGTAAAATTCAGAGATCTTAAAATAGTAAAACTATGTATTATGGGAAAGATCCCTTTTATTTCTTACTGGTATAGAATCAAATTCTTAAGACTTCAAAATATTGTGTTACCTTCAAAGAATTAAGCTTAAAAAGATTGCCACAGTAGGAAAAGTCTGGAATTGTAAACTGCCAAATATAAAAGCATGGAAAGTTATCCATCTCCTATCTTCCTGTTACCCGTTAGAAAGCTTTCCTAACTTCTAGAAACCCTGGGGTTGCTGCAGAAGGCAGATGTCCCCACCTGCAGACAGACATAGGCCTGCCCTTTCTCTGTCCATGGTCATTAGCACCTCTGCTGGGTAGGCCAGGAGAGATGAAACTGACAACAGCCCACCTGCTGCTTATGAAAAAAATTCTTACGAAACAAGCCAGAGGAAGAGGCGCATGAATGGCTAAGACAGCAATGCTAAAATTACTTGTAATTTTTTTTCCAGCCGCTCCTTTACAGGCATTGAAAGTGAAATGATATATATGCACAGAAGAGTTTGGAATTTGTAAAATACTAAATTTTCTCTTGGACATAATTTTTTTTCCTTTCTACAAGAAAGTAGTTGGGATTCCAATATACCGCAGCAGTTGGCTGGGAATTTGCCAAATTCCGTGGCCAATTGGGCTCGTCTCCCCACCTGCAATAAAAAGTGTGTAATTCTATACTGACTTTTAAAATGTGTTAGGATTCAACATAAAAGGCACAAAATAAATAAAAATATTATTAAATAAACGGAAACTATGGTTTCAAGTTTCATATGGAGTTACATCTCACTGTTTGGTTACTTTTTCCAATTTAATTTGACAGACTTAGTAAATAGCACCCAACTGTTTAATTGAGGTAGATCCACATTGTAAAGAAAGCTGGGTCCCCTCCATTTTACCTCTAAATTGAAGATGCTTTTACAAAAACAAAAATTTATTTTAATCACATGCAGAAGCAATAACAGGTGGCACTACCTGAAGAAAACTTAGAACAAGGTTTGTAAGCAAGATTCACACCTAAATCATATTCTTCTGCTGGAGATAAATAAATCTCACATGGAGGGGGAAAAATCAAAACACTTTTTTAAAAAACCCTGAAAATCTTTCTAAACTTTCAGAAAAGGTCTTTGCCTAACTGCCACAGCAATGCACAATGGGCCATCCATTGCCATTAAACAAGGGCAGCAGCCAAGCCAGACCTGGCAGGAGTGGGAGGGAAGGAGGATTATTAGGTGCTTCCCTTTTAACTCCAGAGAAAAGACTTGTTGAGTTGACATATATCTTGATCTGCACAGTTTAAAACCATTCTGCCTAATATTTTTGCATACTCTGAGACTCGCAAATTTAATATTGGATTAAGGCTTGAAGTGGCAGTACCACCTAGCATCATGCAAGCTCTAGACATCCTCAGGACACACAGAATGGCATTAAACTAAAGACAATGACATGAAGCCTCAGAATTAGAATTAGCAGGTACTACAACTTTATAATTAATAGTACAATCCATGTAGCAAATGAGAAATTATACAGAGGCCAATGTATATAAATAATAGTTTATACAGAAACTATCAACTTACAAAACAGCACTGCATGGTTTCTATATTGCAAGCACAAGACATTGTCACACAGATCCACTGTATAGGTATAAACGAGTCCATGGACAATACATAGAGTACCACCTGAAATGATGCCCTTTTAGCTGCTCAACTTCTTAGAAAATAGTAAACTTTAAAGGGAGTAAATACATTTTGATTCAAAATGTCTTCTAAAATGTTTTGTAGGAGGAAATAAAGAAGGGGCAAGATCCACAATGGGACTTTCGAATTCATTTTTGGTTCTTTTTCAATTATTTTATAAAAATAAAATAAAACTAGAAAAATTGATAAAACTAAGGGTTAAAACCCCTCAATACATATTAGGAATTAGGCAAGTAATCTGAAGTACACCAGAGGTAAGAAATGTCTAGGTTTAGGTTCTACATTCTCTTCTTGTATTTAATGAGTCATCAGCCACTTTACTGCACAGAAACTTTTTAATTCTCTTAAATTTTTTTTTAAAAAATAAAATTTCACTTGCCTCTATAATTATAAAACATGAATTTGCATATCTTTAGGAACTACATTAAAATCTACTACCAAACTCAGGACTTAAATTTTTACTTTATAATACTAACATAGATAGTTGAGAATATTAGCCACAAGTGTGTATTTGGCTTTGAAGGAGTAACCAAACTGTTAATGAATTATACCTCTGCAGCCAGTGACTCTGGAGAGAAAGGCCTTTTCTATATGTATATTTAAAAATAAAAATGCTGAATTTCCCCCACACACACACTTTAAATCAACCAAATCATCCCTTGATAGGGGTCGTTTTTAATTAGACCACTGGCCAAGAAATTGCTCAATACCTGGCTCGAAACAATAAAAGCTCCATTTTAGGCATGTTGAAGCTGGAGTCCTATATGCACAGCTCAAGTGACACCAAACCTAAGTAAGCAGTTTCCCCCGAAAGTCACAGAAAATCACAAAATAGGACGACAATGAAAAGCATTCCAAAATAAGGACTGATTAGCACCTTACACCTGAGGACTTCACACACATTTTACAAAGACATGATTCCAACTCCTTTTAAAACAATCTACTTCCATTACAAGACATTCTGAGTGACTAAGAAAACAAAACCTATAGGTTTTGCTGATGGTCATAGTCAGTGCTTGACTAAGAGATGGTCTTGCACCAGTTTCCTGAAACCCCAGTAGAGATGCATGTGCTTGTCAGAGCAGAGAAACCATGCAGGAATCTGGCAACAGTGCCCTGGCAGCTGCTGCAGGGTGTTACAGGCTGCAGTCAGGAGCTGAGTACAGGAAGGAGCTTCCAAGGCAGGAGGCCAGTGATTGACTTATGGAATGATTCAGGCTCACTTCCACTAAAAATACAGCCCCAACAGAATTCCCAAAGGACACTGAGGACCAGACTTCAAAGGCACAGAGTCTGGGACTGGGTCTTCAGACACGCTCAGGTGGGTGCTGGTATGAGACCAGAGGAAGGCCTAGGGCTGGCTGTTTCTTGGGATAGAAAACCTACCCTGTCCTGCCCTCAAGTAGCCCTCCTGCCCAAACATTCTGCATTGTATCCCCTGGCAGGTGGGTGGTGTGGGTGTTCTTGGGATCAAGTCACGTGTTTTAAGGACCATGAAGATTTCGGGAAGAACTGGATGAGGGCCTTAACATCTAGTTCCTGGAGACACCTGGGGGTGGGAGGGTGGGGGAAGGGAAGGAGTATTTGGTGTCTTACCTTTAACTCTGAACTACCTAAATCCAAGGAGGTTTTAAGCAGAGAATTCACCTTCCACCCCTCAAAAAAGGGGATAGGGTGATGTGAGGTCTTAATACTGTAGTCACATCACCATGGGCTCTAGAAAACCCAAATATGTCTGAATTATTCATTTCGACCAGTAAAAAAAGTATGAGCAAAAGCACCAGGAATCTCCAGTGCTGTTTAATCTTTCACAAATGTCAAGTGGGCATCCTGCCCTCTTCCTGGAGATGTTAGTGCAGTCAGCTGATGGGCAGATCTGACTGCAATGGTTCACATAATGGAACTAACCCAGCTGTTTGCTGCAGTGTCCTCTCAAATGCCATCACTGTTCTGGCTGAAAACTCAAGGCAAACTCAGAGGACCCAAGCAGCCATTGAAGCAGATTAGGGTCATCACTGACACCTTACCCTGAATGTCTGTGCTCCCAGGGTGAAGAACAGTGTTATGGCAGAATTCCAAACATTTTCAATAAAATTACAAGCAAGACACTTAGCTCTTTCAGAGTGAAAGCACACCATGTAGTGTAAACATCAATGGAACCCAAACCACAGTGTTAAAGGCAACTCCTCCAGGAAATGATGTACTAGAATCTTTAGGGCTGAAGTCAGTGTCTGATGGGTATCAGGAAAAAAGAGCCCCCTTGCACACCTAGCTAACTGTAACTGTGAACTTGTCCCACTTTTGAGGAGGAGGAGGTATTTGGAGTGATTGCTGACCTTCCAAATACTACAGTACATAAGGAACCTACAGATAAAAGTGAGGAGGACAGAGAACACTGGTCCACATGTGGTGTGGGGAAAAGAAGTTTCTGACAGCAATGTGGATAATCACAGGAGAGCTGGTCAGAGGCACCAACTTTCTCAGGACAGACTCACTGCAAGTCAGCCTCAAATCATCCCCAGAGCTGCTTGTTGCAACTTCTACTCCAACAGCAGAGCCTATGCTCTTTTTCAAAGGGTGCTCGACTGGAACACAACATTTTGCTTTCAAATCTTAGCTCATTTTTTAAGTGGGAAGTGACCGTAACTCAAAGTCTCAAAGCCTTTTGAAATCATTCAACTATTTTAAATATATTATTTGCACTAGAGTTGGTGTTGAAGCACCTTGGTAATTTTATAGAGTATAAAAAGGGAGGTGAGAGCAAAGGAAACAGTTTTCAACCCATTCAGAAGAAGTAAGCAGGGGGAAAGTGCTTTCTTATATTAAATAGGGAATTGAAAGCAGGGACACAGGCTATTTCAAGGCTCTGCCACACATATGGTCCTGCAGAGATACTCCTGCCAGCTGAGGGATGGCACACTGTCCACAGAGAGAAGCCCTTGGATCTGTTCATGCTGGCCTCTCAGAATGCTGGAATCTCAGCTGGACAGCACTGAGGAGTCCCTGGTCCACTCAAACAGCAGAGAGGAGGGAGCTGCCCCCATGTCACAGTATGGCACACACATTTTCAAGCCAGAACTGAATAGAAGGATGTTCATAATTCAGTTTATTCAGGCAACATTTTGGCTATTTTCAGTGTGGATAGCTACGCCTATGAGCAAACATGAATTTATTGAGAATTCAGAGGTAGCTTTTATCTGCATTTAACTAAAAGGTATTCAGAAACCACCTTCTGTAGTGATTTGGCTAAGCCAATACATTCACTTGAGACAATAAAATGGCAGAACATATGCAGAGAAGCAAAGTAAGGGACTAAGATGGCACTGATGTGACATTCACACACACACACAAACACACACACACAGCTCACAGCCCCTTCTGTACCCGACACTGGGTAACCTGACCAGAGTTACACATGGGGGCTGCAGCATGAACTTCAAATCCAGCAGTATCACAGCACAGAGGCCAGCACTAGGCTTCAGATCAGGTCTCTCTGGCAACTATAAGCATAGCTACAATGACAGTTTGACATGAGTAACCTCGTGGCTTTAAGTTGACACTGGCCAAAGGGATGCAAGACAGACCACCCCATAGTCTACGAACACAGATCATGCAGATGCTTCCTATCTGCAGTGTCAAAGGCTGGATAGGACTAGAAGGAAATACTTTCAGGAGCCAAGGTAAGTAAGAAGGAACTGGACAAGACCACAAAGGCTCACAGATTTACAATTAATTCTCTTACATTCAAATCTTCAGATAACAGGAGAGCACAGCCTCCTTCAAATATATGGAAAACTTACTGTCAGAAAAACAAGAAAATGAGTCTAATTTGTCCTTCATGAATGGTCCAGACATGAGGCTAAAGAGCAGAACAAAAGGTCTGCACAACTCTAATGAGTAATACTGAAATACAAGGTGGTGTCACTGAAGCAAAGCAGCGTCCTGTATTCACATCATTTTGCTACCATGAATCTATTTACAATCATTTAAGTACAGCAGATGCAAAGTTGGACATAATAAAACAAGTTGTCAAAAAAAAAAAAAAAAATCAGTGCAATTATTTTGAGTTGAAAATTTTTCCTTACAAGAGTCAAGCATGCATGTAATAGGGCCACTCCATGACAAAGTCACATGTACAAGTCTACACAAAAACTTGTCAGAGCAGCGAGACTGCTGGCAAGACAGCTAGAGACAATGGTCTCAGTTACTTTGGGGAAGGATTTAAAATATAAATAAAATATCTGCATTCTGTAAGTGAGGTGCATGAACACTGAGGAAATCTCTACTATTGTACATTCCTTTTCTCATGAGCGTGAGAGATGAGTCAAAAGAGGTCACAGAAAATTTTCTTATGGCTTGTCTGGGCCACCAGGATTGTCCATTGTCTGGATTAGGTCTGTATCTAAAGCGCCTCTGAATAGAACTGCCTTAGGTGTAGGAAAATGCCCATGAGAAAATCCTTGTAACTGTCCAACAGATTAAAGCTGTGCTGATGGACTACATCCAGTTCCTGAAGGCTCCGTAACAAGCCAAGTGCTAAGTGACCACGAGCAACCAGAAGAGGTTGTCTCAGCCCCAAAGCTTCCTGGAGACACTGGTGTCCCAGCTGCATGAGGCATGCTGGTCTACCCTTGACATATTGTATCAAATATATAATTTGGCTGAAAAACTGCCTTGTAAAAATAAAATTTAAATCACCCTGCAGATCAATGTAAAAGCACATTGCTGCTGCATATATAAGAAAAACAATTCATCCAGAAATATTACATTTGTGGCTTTCAAAAATAAATCATCCGGTAAACTTGAAGGTAAACATTAGTTCATTTATAAAAGTTGGGTAAAATAATTCCTACCATATCCATCAGGTACCACATGCGCTGGAATATTCACATCAACCAAATCAAACCAGAGCAGAAAAGAAAAAATAAATAGCAACATTTGCATTTAACAATAAAAGTAACATTCAACAATAAAATGCAGAGACTGAAATTTATCTCTAGCGACTTCTCAGTAAGGGGAGTGAACATTAGGAATAGCAGGCAGTGTTTAGGCCAGCTGAGAAACGCGAGACACTCACTCCCCACTGGTGACAGCACAGCATCCTCCCAAGGCAGGCCAGCACAATGGCCGGCCATCTGGCCTTCAGACACAGCCAGAGGCAAACTGACCTGAGGAGACCAAGCAGACCCTAACCGTGGAGTAGCAACAGTGTGTGTGCAAAGACTTCTCAGAACCAGAAAGCAAAAACCAAAACATCCCTTTCTATAAATACAGATACACTGTTTCCCAAAATTTATCTGAAATAGGAAAATGTGAGCTTACAACATAAAAGTAACAGGAACTACCAATGGCTCCCCTGAACTTGCATTTCTTGGTTCTCACAGGGAGAATTGCTGAGTATAACAGATAGTGGTAAGGGGATAAAAGTTCATTAATGTTCTTAAAAAGAGTATTTTTAAATACACTTGGAAGGATGAGTCCCACTATGGAGATCTAATTGGGAAATCTCTTTTAAAGAGATAAACTCTAGCTTTTCTTTTAAATGAATCAAGACTTCTACATCATAATTTTCACATTCCATTTGCTTAAAGGAAGGCACACCTTACTTAACAGTGGGGTGGAGACAGTAAGGGGACAACTCTCAGTCCTGAACAGGTGGCACTATAGGAGATCCAGCAAGAAGGAGCCACTGGGGAAGCTGGCAGCCATGGTCCAAGGAGAGGTAAGTGCCCTTGTGGCTTCTGTGAACAGGGCTTGGACTAATCTTACTGTATTCTGAGGTTTTGCACTGTCTCAAAATTTATGCTAATATGGAGGCATTGATAGAAATTAGGAAAACAATTATTTACCTGAGAAACTGTAACTACAGCCATTTAAAGAGAATCATCAGACATGTACAAGGTATGTAGCTAACTCAAGTGAGACATTTGGTCTGTTAATGTTTTTAGTATTAAAAGCTTATAAATGAGCATAGGGCTTTAAAAAGTACACTTTTTAATGTACTTTGGCCCACTAAGAAAACATATTTCAAAATGAAAAAACAAAACAAAAACCGTATAGGTCTAATTTTCTGCCAGCCTGAACTCTTTCTTAGGCCTTAGTTCACAAAAGGCCTCTTTTGCTGAGGAGGTCTTCTCCACTGGCCCCTTGGTACCAGAGAGGGATAGCCCCACTAAGTCTCCTCCAGAGCTACCCCAACACTACAAGTGATGATGTAAAATGCAGATGCCCAGTGGCCCAGGAATTTGCATTTGACAAGACTTACAATCCCAGAAGACTGAAATCCTGTTTTGGGGGGTAGAGATACATGGTTCCAGATGGCTCTAAGAATGGCTGAAACTAACCTAATTTCAGATTCTAAAATTTGACTAGTCAGAAGAGGCCCCTCTTCAGCTTGAATGTGCCTGGTGAGCTAAGCTCAGTATATTTGTGCCCTTCTGGAAACAGGAGAAAGTGCCATTTGCCAAAAAGACAACAGGCAGCTGCAGTGCTTAGTGCGGGGGCTGCTGTCTCTTAAAAAGAGTAGAAAAAAAGGATACAGCAAGAAGAGACTAATGTCATTAGTAAGACACCTACATGCACACACAGACACACACCCCACTCTGAGTACACATTTTCACAGATCACAGCTACTCCTTGTTACTGCCACTAGTCCAGGCCAAGTGTTGGGACCACCAGGCCAGAGACTCATGGGCTTTCCTACCACCTCAAAAGGTGAAAGATGGGGACAGGGACAGAGGTGTGTGCCTATTCTAGCCTTAGGCACCACCTTTGGGACTCTTACTCTACCACAGTGCCAGAGGTAATGTCACACAGAGCTGGGGAGGGAACATCAGCAGGGGAGAGGAAATCTACAGAGCACAAAGCAGCACAGTAGAAGGTTCATTTCCTTCCTTTTGAACTTCTAAGTAGAACATGGATCTGATTCTTAAATTGTATTCAAGGACCAAAAGCTCATTCAGCACAAACAGCAATTGTTATCCTTTAACAACATCCATGGTGTCACTCTTAGTGCAATGGTTTCTAGACTGGTAAACCCCATCTGGGGTCCCAAATGCAAATCTTAACCAAGCAATCTCTGCCCTCTGCTGCCCACCCTGGGCCTCTCAGCCACTGGCAGCTCTCTTGGTTTTAGTGCATAGATCCTACGAAGCTTGACCACCAAAACTGTACACAGAGAGAAGTGCACTCTGACACATGAACTTGTTTCCCAGCGACAGAAGAATAAATTCCATTTGTGCTTCATCAGCTGAGTGATACATTGGGACAGGGTAGCAGGAGGGTGGTGGGTGACTGGTGGGCACACTGTCCCTCCCAGAAGTATAGGCTACAGAGTCCACATGGGGAGGATCACTATCAAATGAAGTCAGTTGCATATTCCTGTACTTAAGCACTAAGAGCCACTAGAAGTGGCCCATCTCCAGGCTCCAAACACTCCTGATATGCAAAACAGGTCACATGAAGCACCCCGTAGTCAACAAAAGGAAAACAGCATCTATCTATCACATTAATACTGCAAACCAGATATATATATATATATATATATATTTTCTTCTCTTACATTAAAGACATAACAGTGAAAAAGGATTGTACTGTATTTATCACCACAGACCCGTATTCTTTAGAAACTTTGGAAAATAAATGTCACAGTCCTATAGGACAAATCTTATGATTAGACTGTCAGTATACTGTCTTTTTTCTTTTAAATAAATTTTTATTAAAATGGCACTTATCTGCCAATCTCTTGACCTGTCACTGCTGTAAACACACAAGGCCAACCTGCCACCGCTCCTTTGCTGAGGCCATGTGACGCAGGCAGCGGCATGGTGAGATGCCTGTGGCTGCCTCACATACCTGGCTCTGGGGCCATGGAGCTTGTACAGCCAGGCCAGGTGCACACAACATCATAGGAATCAACATTAGTGACATCAGAATGGTCAAGGCTTTAAAACCACAATTGTGTTTGGTGTTGCTTTCACTCTCAGAACATTCACAGCTAGTTTGAGCCCATCAATTTCATAAAGAATCATGCATTAAAAACAATTGGATGACCAAATAAATTAAAAATGTTTTAAAGCCCTGAGTTCATAGACTGGTTTTAGGAGATTTTTAGGAAACATGGGACTCTACTTTTTTTTAGTAAGCAGCTTATAGATTTTGGCAAACCATATTTCCTACGACAACTGGGTCTCATACAGGTCTGCAGTTCAAAATCCAAGTTTGAAATCTGGGACGGAAGGCATTCTGGAAAATGGAGAATCTAATAAAATCAATGACATTTCATGTTCGATGCTGGCTGTCACGGAAGGGCTGGGCGTCTGTTGGTCTGAGTGTAGCTGGTCTCGTGTGAATCCATCCAACTTGGTGTGCACAATCGCTAAACACTAGAACATGTCAAGCAAAGTACATGGTACGCAGTGTGTCCTGGTGGACCTGGACCGCCTTGGCCAGTGCTTGGTGGTCTCGCCCGTTGCTCTGCCCAGAGGTATGGCTTCCTTCAGCACTGCAGAGACACAGGAAGGAGGGGGAGAGAGAACATAAACCTTGTTTGATGAGTGAGGATGATGCCTCAGATACCTGGGGAAGGAGCGGTGTGCTACAGCCACCATAAAAGCACCAATACTCAGGCATATCAGCTCCAGCAACTACTCGTTTGGTAGAAGCAGCAGCCAAGCCTGTCAGAAACAACCCCAGCAGTGACCTCCAGCCAGGTGCAATACTCACCTATCATGTTCCTTATCCACCAGGTGGTACCTGGCTCGGAAGGCCACCAGGTGAGCATAGTAGGCTGGCGCAGGGATGGACACAGAGCGCGTACAGCGCACATAGGTGTGACACAACTGGTAGGTTAGAATCTGCAGCTCATCAGAAGAGAAACGATTGTCATCCCAAAGGACATGGTAGTGAGAAGGCCTGCTTGTCCCCTAAAAGCAGATCAGAGTAACAGATAGACTTATTATAAAATCTTTACAAAGAATACTGTAGAATACTTGATGATACAAAGAGATATTTATATTTAAAAATTTACCAGGACAACTGCTACCTTAAAAGCCTCTATATTTATAAAGTATTATATACATTTATCACACAGGAAAATCAGAACAGACATAAAGCAGTTATTAAAGGTGGGCATAATTCCAAATAGCTAGCAGAGAGGACATTGAATATTACCAAGAAATGAAAGATGTTTGAGATCATCATATATTGTACACATATATTAAAATATCACACCACACACCCTGCCCTCCAGACAAAGGGGTGGAGATGATGTCTGTCATGCTTGAGCAAGAGCAGTCCCTTCTGAGAGCCATTCTGGTTTTAAGGGATTCTACAGGTTGAAGGTGACCTGACAGAGTCGAACAGCTAGTGAGTGACACCCAGGATGATGAGGGTAGATACACAAGTGTAAGGAGTGTGGATGCATGTTAGGTGAGAGCTTTTTTATCTTCCTTTTGTAACACAGACAAAACTGTAGACAGGTGACCAGAGGTCTCCCTTCTCTCTGCTCTGCTCCTCTTACCTATATGGTAATTATGTACCTTAGTTTCCATTTTGTCATCTTTGTCTTTTTTTTTAAATTTATATTATGGTCAGCTCAGCCTGCCCTGGGGGAGGGGCTGGCACAGCATATCAATGCTAGAAATCAAACTGCAGTCCCTGCGATTGCTTAAGCTTGCCTAAGCAGGTGCTTTAGACCGCTGAGCCATCTTGCCGGCCCTTCTTTGTCTTTTTTAAAACAAAAGTTGACAAATACACAAATATTTATACAAATATGTATCTCACAAATATGTGAGATATATATTTATACACATGATATTTACAAAATAAGTGTTAAAAAAAAACCCCATACACCCTTAACCCAAAATACGTACATTACATTTCAATTAGATCAAAATGTATTTTTAAAATGTAATTATTGAGGACAAAGTCTTCAGGATGGATCAAATATTCTATCATGTTTTATTTATAATAGCAAACAACCTCTAAAAGCTATATATTCAAAATAATTTTTGGGGGGGTTTAGGACAGGATCTACGGGTCTCACTATGTAGATCAGACTCCTAGTGATCTGTGTTCAGCCTCCCAAGAGCTGGGATTACAGGCATGCACTGCCACACCCAGTCTCAATAGCTGTCTTAGCAGGCCTCAGAGGCGGGGCCAGCATCACAGCAGGCCCAGGGATCAAACCCTTGGCCCCTGTCCCTGCTTGCAGGTGCTTTAATCTGCTGAGCTATTTGGCTGGCCCTAAAAATAACATTTTAAAACAGGTGTTTGAACATGAGTATCATTTTACACAAGTTTTGTTTCCTGAAATCTTCTGAAACACAAAGAGGAGTTTACCCCCTTGTTTGATTACTCCACCCAAGGCAGCCCCAGCAGTTGACACCACAGGAAGCTGTTCCCTGACTGCCTCAGCTATAGCTGGACCCTCCAGAGCCTTCTGTTTAGAGTCTGGTACTGTGTTGAAGCCCTGGGCAGCAGGTAATTGATACAGTGCTCTTACCCTGATGAAATACTGCACCATACCCTAGCATTTACTGGTGGCTGCCACAGAGACAGTATTTGAAGTGAGTCTTCCCAGGGTCATGGAGCACGGGCTCTCCCATATCATAAAGAAGTAAGTTCCCATGTTAGAAAGTTACCAGGCAGAAAACAAGCCAGAGAGGTGCTGGAGGGTAAGGGTCTCCTCATCAGGAGGGAAGCCAGCAAAAGGGTATGGCATTAGGGGACAAAGTCTGAAGTACTGCAGCCTCAAAGAGCAAGTATGCCAGTCCTGATGGCACGGAAACAACTGATCTGCTCCAAGAAATGGTATGAAAACCTTCATGCTCTGAAGCATAATAATCTGTTAAAAGGTAAAAAGTCATGCTCAATATTCTCAGAGTACCCAAATGGGCTGCAGGCTGTGTGTGGCTCTGGTCAGAGCACTAGGGCTTTTCATGCATGTGGATACCTGGAACTGTCCACACAGTTCTCCATCCCTACCTGGATGCCGGCGTGACTACACAGGTAGAAGTCAAACTCTGTTGGGTGGGTGATTTTCGTGTCCACTGTTGTACCTGCTGGAATGTTCCCACTCTTCCCAACCTGCAGCAACATAGGAACCTCATTAGTCACAGGATTGGCAGGGCCCAGTAGGCAGGAGTGAGCTAGTGCCACATTGCCTTCTGGGCCACGCTGTCGCAAGGAGGTCTTTACACTGGCTAGTATATTGGCTCAGCGGGAAAGTGAACAACTTAAATCCTACCAGAGCCAGAGTGGTTGTTATTATTACCAAGGCTAGACTTTCCTGTCTCAGGCTCCCACCTAGACTGCTGGGCTTACACACAGTTAACTTTTGTTGTAGGTATTTTTCCTAGATCCAATTTGCCGTTGGCCTTCCCTGGTACAAGCTCGGGTACAGGTATTTTCCCTGCACAGATATGTTGCGTTGAAGGCCCTAATCTGGAAATCCAAAACTGTGAAACCTGAAAAGCTTCAAAATATGAAACTTTTTGAGCACCAACATGATGCCATAAGTGTAACCTCATGTGACAAGCCAAGGTCAAATCAAAGGCACACTAGAAGCTATGTGTAAAATTACTTTCACGTCATACGTATCAGGAATATATAAAATGGATTTTTTGTTTAGACTTGGCCCTATTCTTTTTTTCTTAAATGTATTTAGTACAGGGTCTATAGGGTCTCACTGCATAGACTGGACTCACAGTGATCCTCCTGTTTTCAGTTTCCCAAGCACAGCGATTATAGGTGTGGGCCACCACACCTTGTCTATGGCCCCCATTCTTAAGATAACTCATAATGTATGCACAAATATTAGAAGTCAAAACTTTATAACACTTCACATAAAGGATACCCAACCTGTACTTTCATATTTTAAATACATACTCAAGAATCCACTAACATTTTTTAATGTTTTATGGATTAGAAAACTGCTTACCTCTGTCATAAATACATATTCTACTTTTTGGCTCATTTTTAAAATTTTGAGGCTTATCTATTTGATGTCATTTATTAATTTCCTTTGCTGAAATGAGTGCTAATATACAAATACAGTAAATCCTTTTTCTTATTGATAGGTATTTTTTAACTTTTGTTTTCTATTATAACAGTACTGCCATAACTAATAATTCTCAAGATGGGGTATTAAAATTCTGAGTTCAAGTGATCCTTCTGCCTCAGCCTCTTAATAAGCTGGAACTACAGGTGCATGCTACTGTGCCTATGTGTTGTTACATACACATCCTCAGCCATGTTTCTCCAGGATAGATACTTAGAATTGCCAAACTATGTTCCATGTTGGTCATCAGTTTGTACTCCTACCAAATGTGTATGAGCTTCCTACATAATAATGTGTTTATCCTGTGCCAGAAACTGAGCTAAGTGCTTTGTGTGTGTTACCTCCATCTTACCAAGAGCCCTGTGCTAGTGGGTGGTAGTATAGGGAGACACAAAGAGGCTCAGTAATAGTTTATGGTCAGGCACTCAATATATTCAGAAGCTAGGTTTGAGCCCAGGCCACTTGGCACCAAATCCTGTATCCTTAAGCCTAGTAACACGTCAACATTCCTGCCAACATGTGGTACTACAAAATGATTCCTTGAAAGTTTGATGAAACCTGTCTATAAAAAAGCTCCAAGCCAGGAATGATGGCGGATGCCTATAATCCTAACACTCAGGAGGCTGAGACTGGAGGATTGTTGCAAATTTGAGACTAGCCTGAGCTGGAAAGTGAGCTCAAGGCTAGCCTGAACTGCACAGCAAAAGTCCTTGTCTCAAAAAGACAGCCCCTACCCCCAACAAAAAGCTCCAGACTAAATTCCTAAAAGTAGCTTCTCTCTTTTTATTCCCTGCCACACTGTGAGATTATCTAGTGCTGAAGGTTTGGAGAAACAAAACTCAGGGCCCAATACCTTTTCAGGTGGGAGACTGATTACCAGATTATTCCCTTGAGCTAATTTTGAAAATTTATATAATTTCAAACATTCATTTGTATGTAATCTGTCTCACACAGTTTCCAAATTTATCTGCATTAAACTGCTAACAATATTCCAGATGATGTAAATAACACCATCCTTTGGGTGGCAACAGCCTCAGTCTGGCTCCTTATACTGGTCAGAGTGTCCTCTTTTGTTCCTATGGAGCCTTGCTCACTATTATCTGGAAGTAGGTTTTAACTTTAATTTCCTTTCTTGCTTCTTCATTATTTCCATTCTGAGAATAAGAAGATGGGTGTAGATGTCACCTGGAAGAAGCAGCCTTGAGAACCCTCTTGCATCCTGGTGGCTGAGACCTAGGGGCTGAAAAGGGACAGGAGCCACACCCAATGCTGCACCACATCCCCCCACTCTCCTTCCCACCCTCCTACCTGTACCGTAGGCTATAATTGTTCCTGGTCTTGTTTTAGAAAAAATGCATCTAACTCTCCACAATACCATGTTAACTGCATGTGGTTTCATATAGCATTTTCTGGGTTTTGCTTGGTTCTGAGTATCCTGCAAATTTCTATCTCATTACAGTTAATACGTGAATTTAGAAATGAATTACAAGTTTCAAGGGTTCATAAACTTTATTTCTCTTGATTTAACATTTAATTGTATAGTGATCAAAATGTACGGCTTATGTAAGTTTTAAGTTTTAAAGTATCCTAAGACTTCCTGGTAGAAGGCTGGCTTTCTTTTTTTTTCTTTTTTCTTTTTTAATGTGTTTGGTATAAGGCCTCACTGCATAGCTCACACTCATAGTGATCCTCCTGTTTTCAGCCTCCCCAGTGCTGGGATTAAGGTTGTGCACTACAACGCCCAGTTTTAGTGGCTGGCTTAGCGTGCCTGGGGGTGGGGCCAGCGCGGCATGTGATGCAAGGCACGGAACCCTGGTCCCTGTGCTAGCCTAAGCAGGTGCTTAGTCCACTAAGCTATCTCACCGGCCTCCAGAAGGCTGGTTTTAATTATCCTTCAATGTGATCTCAGCTATTGCTAGGTAGGAGTCTATTGTATCTGGCTTGATGATTTTACCCTTGAATTTTTATTTTTCCACATATTTTTGCCAGTTTCAATTTCTCATTGGGGTATGTTAATATAACTCTCTTTGATGGTAGGTTTGGCAATTCCTCTGAAATAATCAGTTTTTTTTTTTGTCTTGTTGTGGAACCATTCCTCTTATTGTGATGAAGTATCCCTTTTCTCTTATCATAACATTTAACTTCAACTTTGTCTTCTATTTATGGAAAAGTATACGTTAGTTTGCCCGGCATGATGGCAAAAGCTTGTAATCCCAGCTTTCAGGAGATGGAGGAAGAAGGGTGCAACAAGGTCAAGGTAGCTGGTCTCCAGTGAGTTGATGACAAGCCTGGACTATAGCAAGACTGATGAGAGAGAGAGAGAGAGAGAGAAAGAGAGAGAGAGAGAGAGAGTGCGCGCGTGCACGCGCACGCGCGCAGAAGGCAGCAGAAAGCCTAGTAGAGATCTCAGCTCACTACTCCATGCTTCAAGTCTGCAGGTATTGGACAAAGCCTCACACTCTCACCCTTCTCGGTATCACCTCCCTCTTCAGCAGCTGCCTGGATGTCAATTAGGGATAGGGTATTCTGTCAGGAGCAAGAAAACCACTTCTATTCCAAGGACTATTTTTCTTCAACTGTGGAGAACTTTCAGTGGCTACAGACCACAGAACTGATTTCCAATGCTTACGTCTCCCCTGAGGGCCCAAGTTGACTCCATTCTACCACATCCTCTTTGACAACACAGTGGTATGGTCCACTGCCATAGTTTCCAACTGGCTCCTCAGAGCCACCTGTTGCAGTAACTTATCAGATAAATGACTTCTCACAAACATCTGAGGTGGTGTCCCCATGAATCCCCTGGGAGCCCAGCATTTCCCCAGGATATGTGACAGCAGCTCTGAGTGTCTGCCATGTGCTAAGCAGCCAAAGCACTAGGAGCTCACCCGCTCATTCTTGTCAGTGCAGAAGAGCCGTGTATGGTGCCTCTTCTGCACCACAATGAAAGTGATCCCTGGCTGGTAGTCCTTCTCCAGCTTAATGCAGGCCTCACGGATAGCCAGCAGTTCATGGTGTAGGACCTGCAGGAAAGAGGTGGGAGAAAAGACAAGTGTGAGGGCTTTGTGCTCCCAAGGCCTCTCCCACCTGAAAACAAACATCTCAATGGTATGCACCATCTCATAAAACTGGGCACTGTGCCATAAACCCCACAGCAAATGAGTAGATTTTTTTGCTAGGTGTGGTGCTGGACATTAAACCCAGGATTTCGTGTATGGTAGACACTCCAGCCCAGGGCCTGTAGGTTCTCTTGAGCACCTTGGGCTTCTGCAATAACACAGGCAGCTGGTAAGGATGCTGTTCTGCTCTACTCCCCAGAACTGGGTGTGGCTGCTAAATCTTACAGCTACCTTCACTGCTTCTACTTCCCCAGGAGGCATCTTCAGGAAGTGGGGAGAGGCAGAGGAGTCAGTCTTAAGCCACTGAGAACAGAGCTCTAGAATAAGGTGGACTTCTTATCACCCCAGGATACCTTGGGGAGGGGCTGGAGCTACCCCTCACTCTTACCTTCTGGATCTGCCATCATGCTGGCTTTGTGGATGCTGCCTTCAAAGAACCCCCAGTCTTTTCCAGCCCATCCAGTTTTCCTGGCCTCTCCTGTTCCCTCACCTTTCCCTTATACTGCAGACAGAAGAGTTCCAGAAAGAAGGTCTCTGTCCTACAAAGATCTTATTCTGAAAGCTTGCCAGACCTAGGAGGCCTAGGCAGCCTACTGTGCTGCTCAATTTGCAACTGGCCCAGCTGGGTCTTTACTCTCTCCAGCTCATACCCAGATCCTCTCCTTGCCCTGTCTCGCCTCTACATCCTGGCTCGGGAAAAGCCAAGTTTCACAGTCTACAGATCTCCTCCTCTTTACTCTAACCAGGTCAGCCATGGCAGCAAACAACTACAACTCTATCTGTAGTAGTAGGTTGAGGGAGTGACGGTGGCCACACAGACAGGTAAATCACAGGCATCTGGGTGGGGATAAAACACAAGCTCAGAGAAAAGGCAGCCAACCTGCTGGAACTGGCCTTCAGAGACACCATCGCGGTAGAAGATGATGCGGGTGGGCTTGAAGCGTGTGGACTTATAAAACTGGATGAGGAGCTCACGGACCATGGCAGCCAGGTCCTGGATGATCTCTTGTCGGTGCTGCTGTACACGTACAGTGGCACAGTAGCGATTGGGGTGTGCATCCATGCTGCCCACAACCTGCAGGAACATGAAATGAACACCTTCAAGGGGCTTGGGCGCTCCGTGTTCTGGCACATGCTATAAAGTAGGCTGAGGATAGGCAGAAGTGTCTCAATGGGAGCCACGGTGGCAGAGTTGGGTAACTGATATCTTTGCTTTCCCTAAATGTTTGGCAAGAATACTTGCTTATACATTCTGAAGAGCAAAAGCTTGCCTTAAGGCATACTGTAAAAATACGTGATTACTCAAGAGAACTTTATTCTGCTTGTGACCAAAGATGGTTGAATTAATCTGTCCAAACAAAGCAGCTGGTGAGTGTCCCTGATTTTTTCAAGGTAACTGTTTTTTCAAAGAAGTATCTACATATCAAACACAGCAGCCCCCTATCCATTTTGACCTGAGAAGGGATGGGCTGATCTGAAGGAAAGCTGGGCCTGTGAGCTATAGTCTGAAAGGTTGAGCACGGAGTGTAGAGAGGAAGGTGAGTGAAAAGAGGGAATCCAAGAGGCCTGGGATGGGGGTGGCAGGGGGCTGGGGAGATAGCTCAATAGAATAAGCGTTTGCCTGGCAAGCACAAGATCCTAAGTTCAATCCCCTCAATCAAACAAAAAAAGCAAGAGGCCTCTGTGTTCCTTGGTCAAGAGAGGAAAGAGCAAGGCACAGTGATACCAGTCCAGTGAGGACCATGCCCAGCCACTCTAGGGCTGCCCCTCCACTTCTGGGTAGAGGCCTACTTTCCAGTAAAACCTGACAGGAGAAGGGGCTTCTGTTCTTGAGGCATTCCTCTAGACTCCGAGTTCTCCGTCATGCCTAGGGCTGTAAGTTTTCTCCCAAACCAAGTGAAAATAAATAAATCTTCAGGTGTTTCAAGTTAGTATGGACAAAAATAATTTCACATATAGAAATTTGTTCCTATTGGGAACTGTGGAGGTCGAGATAAACACAAGGCTTTCTGTTTTTGAAAACCTGGAAAGTTTTGAAGTCTAAGACTCAAAAACCCAGAAACAGATTCAATACTACATAGCATTTGTCCAAGAAAACAAGCTAACAAGGTCAGTCAGAATGGTGGCAAGAGCACATGCCAGTGCTGGAGAGCCGCCCAGCTGTGTGCTGACCTACCTGATGCCAGAGTCCTGACCTCCTGCTTTACAGACCAGAACACAGCTTCTAGGTGATCTGCTGCACTACCCTTCCTAATCACAGACCAAGCGACAAATACTCACACAGGGTGTGTTGGGCTGGGACTACGGGCCAAGGGGCAGAAGCTGCCCTACTTGGTGCTGACCCCATAAAAGAAGTGTGGCTCTGAGCAACATCTGCACTCCATCCATGCACACTGTACACATGAATACACAACATGTATGGTGGTTTTCATTCACCAAGGGCGACCTATCTGATTCTCTCAAGCTTACAATCCTTCAGACTGATCAAATAGTGAAACTTGCATTTTCTCAGCATCTACTATGTGCCAGCCTGCCAGGTCCATGTATCCTATTTTCTACCCCATAGCCCAGGGCTTCCAAAGCACATCTGCCACGCAGGCCAGGGAACATGCAAGAAGGCATTCATAGATGTTGGGGTTTGTGTCCATGTGTGTCCCAGGTGGTTTCAGACAAATGAGTAGAATTAAGACAAAACCCAGTTTTATGCTTTCTTTCATTTCCTTAGCCATCTAGTCTCTAGTCAGAGACATCTGGGAAGCCATGCATGGAGACATACACTTTTAATCTTAGCACTGAGAGAGGCTGTGGCTGGAGAATTTCAAGTTTGAGCTCAGACAGAACAAGTCAGAGGACATGTCAATAAATAAACAGGATAGGGATGCTGCTCAGTGGTGGAGCACCCCTGGGTTTGTTCTCCAGTAAAATCGTTTACTCAATCAATAAATGGAGAGGAAGAGGACTCAAAGTTGATATCTTTTACACCTTACATTCCAAACTTTGAAAACCACTGTTAGCAGTGGGTGGTTTGGTAAGTCCTTTAGCAAAAAGACCGCTGCAATGGTGACATTGTACCTTCCTGCAAACCACCACTATGGCAGTGAAATTGAGGTCCAAAGGGACAGAGCATGGGCAGGAAGCACTGCACTCCATGCTGGACCTTGGAAGACCTGCAGCTGCTGTTCCCACCCACACAGCAACATACACAGTCTGGGCTGAGGCTAGTCTATATGCTTTTGCGGATGATATTAAGTCACTCAATTTACATAGCTTAAGAGCCTTATTATATGCCATTCTCAGTGTCCCTTCAATTTCCTGTTTGCCATGTACCTAGACCTCACGAAATGAGCAAAACACTATGTCTTTGAGGAAGAAAGCAACACCATGTTGCAAAAGGAGCACAGCCAGCTGAGGCTCCTGCCAGGCAGCACGTCACCAAACAGGGTGCCCTGAGGACAGTGTGGACACTCACTGCAGCAATTGAAGGTTTCTTCCCATCACCAGCAGGTGGGTGAGTGACATCCGCTCCCAGAAAGATGACAGGCTGCTGGAATACAGGAGGCCTGTGGGGAGAAGCAGATGTTGGGACCAAGGCTCAGGACACAACCTGTGGGGACATGAGTTATTTACTGTCCTTTTTTAGATGGTAAAACAATCAAACAAAAAACTATAGTGGCCATGTTTTTGAACAGCATTTACCTTTAAAGACATACATAAACTTCATACATAAAATACCACAATGTCTGAGATGTGCTTCTGAATAACCAGGGAGGAAAGGGGTACGGTGTACCCCGGACAGCAAAGACTGGAGATTGATGGCTGCTGATGTTGGAGTCAGGCACATGTGGGTTCATTTTATATCTTCTACCTCTATATACACTTGAAATTAAAAAAAAAAAAAAAAAAAAAAAGCCTCATGAGTTTGATGTGGCTCAGCAGCAGAGAATTTGCTTAGGTTGTGCAGCATGGACAGACCCTGGTTGCTCCTAGGAGGGGAGCAGACAGAAGAGAGGAGAGGAAAGGAAGGGAGGGGAGGGGAAGGGAAGGGAGGAGAAGGGAGGGGAAGAGAAAAAAGGAAGGGGAGGG
>PVKN010006687.1:6563-28048 GCA_004027915.1 Capromys pilorides
TCCACTCTACCCTTTAACCCAAGTCCCGCCGCCAACGTTTCCCAAGACCGCGCACCACAACCCGCGACCCCAGCTGTTGAATCTATCTTTGGCCCTTTTGGGGGCTTCACTGTAGAAAAGTCTGGCCCTGAAACAATTCAACTATAACTCACGTTTCTCAGTTGCTGCTGCTGCTGCTCCATGACGCCACCGGGCTTGTACGTCATTTCCGTTACAGCGTCTCGACACCGCCCCGGAAGTAATCTCTCCGCTCTCCAAGGGCAGCCGCCTTGGTTCTAGGATCGCCCGGCCCACAGCCGTATGTCACTTCCGCCCTTATAATCTGCTACGTGGCTCGGCTTCTTCTGCCCAGAGAAGTCGTCACTTCCGCCAGGTCCCTGACCTGCTGCTAGGATCGCCACGGGAACTGGAACCTGAGGTCCCCGCGCTGTCCGGGCCTGGCGCCCAGAGGGAAAGAACGGCCCGGCGCAGGTAAGAGAGACTTACTTGGGTGAGGGGAAGTTGAGCTCATGAACTTGTCCTGAGGGCAAGATGCCCGAGTCTTGGGCTGGGATGAGGACACACCTGATGCCCAGGTGTATGGGGGTGGGGAGGCAGCAGGGACTCACACCTGGAAGACGTAACAGACTTTGGAAGGGATCGCGTAGATTCTGGAAAAGACAGGCTTTTATCAGACACCAGGAATATATTCCAATTGATTCAACTAAGGCCTAGTAGGGAGGGCTCTAGAAGGAGGTGCTTGAAATGGAGGAGGGGGAGACTGCCCAAGGGAGGGGGTTAGGAACCTCAAGGAAAGTGGAAGCCCAAGCATTGGAGAGCATGCCTGAAAGCTGGGTAGCGCGCCTGGGCCCCAGAAAGGGGCTGGTTTCCTGATGGGAGTAAGCACACCTGCCTGGGGCTAAGTTGCAAGACAGATTTTCTGAGATAGATTTTTCTCTCTTGTTCACTGCTGTATTCCCATTACTTTAGTGGCTGACACATGGTAGGACTCACTAAATATCAGTTGAATTGGTGGATGCCTGCATGATTAGTAAAGGTAGAGTTGGGGGTGGTGAGAAGACACCCGAGGCTTAGATGTTCATATGTACACATTTACACTTTGGAGAACAGAAATACATATATCTGAGGAAAGAAGTGGAAGCTGAGGCCCAGGGACACTCAGGTCCTGGGACAACCCCTGAAGCCTTAGAAATAGCAAGGGAAGTATCCCTCTTTTGGGGTGCTGGCCAGTTTCCAGATTGCCTGTTTTGGGCTTTGCAGGGTGCTGGGGTGGAGACCGCCCCCTCCCTAGCCATGACGGACGGGATCCTAGGGAAGGCAGCCACAATGGAGATCCCTATCCACGGGAATGGTGAAGCTGGGCAGCTTCCTGAAGATGATGGGCTGGAGCAGGTGCTTCTGTTTGATGCTTCTGGTTGTCTCTTGGGAGCCCAGTGTGTAAATCCTGGCTTCTTGCACCCGTTCCATTCCAGTAGCCTTCTCCAAAGTTATCTAATTCCCTTCATTCTTTTTACAAAATATTCATTTGACTCTGGTGACGTCCAGTGTGTGCGTGTGTGTGCATGCATGTGTGCTCACTTGCTCTTTCTCTCCTACCTTCTCCCTCTCCTTTTCTCTCCCCCATCGAAGCTTGCTGCCACCCCCAAAATGTTTCAGCTGCCCGTATGTTCCTGAAGTGCCTCCCTCCTCCTTTCTCTGGCCTGTAGGACCTCCAGCAGGTGATGGTGTCAGGACCCAACCTCAATGAAACCAGCATCGTGTCTGGTGGCTATGGGGGCTCTGGTGATGGACTCATCCCCACAGGTATGAATGATCAGAGACAGAAGAAATGAGTGGAGAGCAGGACTAGGGTGGCTTGGAGGAGCATAGGACACATCCAGGACACTTGAATCATGGCTAGAGATCTTGAGAACTTCTGCTAGGATGGACCCCTTGGACTGTCTCCATGGCCCAATGCCAGAATCCAGGGTTTTTTGTTTACTTCTTTCTTCCCTTGGTTCCTGAGATGGCCATTTTTCTTTTTCCTTCAGCTGCTACTTGATACAGTACTTCTAGTTTACAGGAGTTTTCCTGTTTTGGAGCTTGAGACTGTTCTAGCTTTTTACTTTAGAGGAACAAACAACCCTACATTTTGCAGACCAGGATTGTCTATGGGAATGTCATCCAGGTTTACCATTATCAGCACCCACTGTCCTTGACTCCCCTTGCAGCATAGCATACTTTTTGTTTCCTCTGCCTGTGTATACCAGCACCTCCCCAACCCCCACTACAAGACAGCTAAGTATTTATTGAGATTTCACTTCAGAGCACAAGATCCTAATTTCTCCTAGAGTAGTTAGTAGGACAGTCTAATTGACTCTAGACCTTTTCCCCTCTGGGGAAATCATTTCGTGTGCTCAGGTGCTAGGTAGGAAATATGGGTGGGGCCACAGAGGTGTCTGGTTTTATCTGAGAGAGGCTGGTGTGAAGAACTTGGTCCTTTAGGATCTGGCCGCCATCCATCTCACAGCACCACTCCTGCTGGCCCTGGAGATGAGGTAGCTCGGGGCATCGCTGGAGAGAAGTTTGACATCGTCAAGAAATGGGGCATCAACACATACAAGGTGGGATTTCAGCACCTCTCCCTCTCTCAAAACTCTCCCTGGCTAACTTTTTCCCTTTTCTCCAGCTCCTAATAGCCTATTTGTGGCTAAGACTAGGAGACTGGGGGTGCTGGAATAGGTACTTGTTGGTGGGGTGCAGGGTCTAGGTTCTCTGATCTATTCCTCCACCTCCCAATCAGTGCACAAAACAACTGTTATCAGAAAGATTTGGCCGAGGCTCTCGGACCGTGGACCTGGAGCTAGAGCTGCAGATCGAGTTGCTCCGTGAGACGAAGCGCAAGTATGAAAGTGTCCTGCAGCTGGGCCGGGCACTGACAGCCCATCTCTACAGCCTGCTGCAGACCCAGCATGCGCTAGGTGACGCCTTTGCTGATCTCAGCCAGAAGTCCCCAGAACTTCAGGTGCGTTGGCCAGAGCAAGGAGGGTCGGGGGGACTGGGCCTGGGCCCTTCCAAGCAGTCACTCCTCAGATGCCCATCCCCTCTCCCTCCCTCCCGAAGCCCACAGGGAGAACCCCTTAAGGGTGGGCCCAGCCGTGCCCCCAGCAGTACTCACGTGTGAAGGCAGTCTAAGGGTTTATACAGAGGTCCAGAAGTTGGGGGAATGGGACTGGGAGAGGGGATATTCTAGGTGTCTCACAGTTACCCTTCTCTACATTGTTGAGAATACTTTTGACACTAGGCCTAATCAGATCCCTTCCCCTGGCTGCTACACTGGCTTTCCCTATGTCAGTGTTTTGAACATCTCTAAAAACATCCATACCCAACATTCTGACCCTGGGCATCCCTAGGGTGGCCAAACTAGCTTCCTGGCTAAGAGAGTCTTGCTAGACACAGTCCTTGGTGGTTTTCTTTTTGATAGCTCTTTCCTTTCCAGGAAAGAAGGAATGAAGGGAGTCTTATTCAAGGCCTGTCCATCCCTTCTGCCCTGCAGGAGGAATTTGGCTATAATGCAGAGACGCAGAAGCTTCTGTGCAAGAATGGGGAGACGCTGCTAGGGGCTGTGAACTTCTTTGTCTCTAGCATCAACACGTTGGTCACCAAGACCATGGAAGACACACTCATGACTGTCAAACAGTATGAAGCTGCCAGGTGTGGGACTGGTAGGGCCTCAGGTTTGGGAAATGGGCTGATATGGGTGGAAACTGGGGCATTCCCTCCCTTTCAGGAGCGAAAGGAGAACTTGCATCGAACAAAAGGGATAGAGACCAGCCTTTATCACTCCCTCCCCAGGCTGGAATATGACGCCTACCGAACGGACTTAGAGGAGCTGAGCCTAGGTCCCCGGGATGCAGGGACCCGTGGTCGACTTGAGAGTGCCCAGGCCACTTTCCAGGCCCATCGGGACAAGTATGAGAAGCTGCGGGGAGACGTGGCCATCAAGCTCAAGTTCCTGGAAGAAAACAAGGTGCCAGACCCACCCCTGTGTTCCCAAATCACTTTCCCATCTGACAATAACTTTCCCTCGACACCCTCATTATCCAAGTGGGAGATGCAGCCTGATGAGGGAGTGGGAGGTTCCCTAGCCCCTCAACTCCTAGGCCTTCTCAAGTCTCTCTCCTAATCAGTGGCCCTTTTCTGTTGGAGGATTTCCTAGAAACCTAAGTGGGAAAAATCGCACCCTCAGCTGGGGTACCAGACCCTTGGCCCAGAAAATCAAGTCAGATTTTTTCCATCAGGTTGACCTTTCTCCTTTGTTTCCCTGGGTGAGGTTCAGTCCCTAGCCCAGGATCACCATCAGAGCAGAGTCCACATATCCCGGTCTGTACTCAGGCTCAGAGCTCTCAAAACGGGCGCCTGAGTCCAGCCTTAGCTGACCCTGCCGGACCCCCAGATCAAGGTGATGCACAAGCAGCTGCTGCTCTTCCACAATGCTGTGTCCGCCTACTTTGCCGGGAACCAGAAACAACTGGAGCAGACCCTACAGCAGTTCAACATCAAGCTGCGGCCTCCAGGAGCTGAGAAGCCCTCCTGGCTAGAGGAGCAGTGAGCTACTTCCAGCCCATCTTGGTTTCAAGAAGGACATTGGGAAGGGCAGCCCAAGGGTGGAGGAGATTGGACACACATGGGACATCCCTTGCCAGTTGCCCTCTGGCTTGGGTTCCCTTTCCCTGGCTGGGATCTGACACAAGTTTTGCCCATACTGCTGTGGTGTGAAGAGGGCCTCTAGGCCCAAAAGCTGCTGTCCTGTCCTTCATTTTTCTGGCCACTGGGCTTCATTCCCAGATCTTTTCCTTCCACTCCACAGCCAAAGGCTATGATAGAACCACTCCCTGGCCAATGGCGTCACTCCTCAGGCCTATCCCCAGCTCCTGGGGTGTGTGCCCTGACCAATGACAGAGCCTCAAAAGGCCTCGGTGGCCAATGGCAGCTCTTTTTGGGCTCCTTTCGGCCAATAATGTTGCCTCTGATACCCTTTGTCCCTCCTCTATGCGTGCCCATTGCAGAGAAAGGGACTGGGACCAAAGGGGTGGGGATAACGGGGAGCTCCATTTCCGGCAGGCATCTGAATGGGCCTCCTCTCACCCACCCATTTAATTGTGCTCAGAACCCAGAAAGAC
Source organism: Capromys pilorides (assembly GCA_004027915.1). Lineage (NCBI taxonomy): Eukaryota > Metazoa > Chordata > Mammalia > Rodentia > Capromyidae > Capromys > Capromys pilorides. Next base: position 11,726 of record PVKN010006687.1, read on the forward strand.
TGGGATCTAGCACTAGGAATAAACCTTTCATAAAAGCAGGCCCAGTGAGGTCAATTTGTGGGGGACTATAGGCTGGTGGATGGGGTGGACTCAGTCTAAAAACCCAAATCCTATGAAGTTAAAGGAGCTGGGGCCAGGACTCTAAAGTCCTAGGTTTCAGAAATAGTCTGAAGACTTGATCCCTCTCAACCCCAACTGGCACCCAAGTTTTATCTACCTTACTGGTTGACACCAAGAAAGCTGTGGATCTTCAGGGCATAAGATCCAGAGGGAGTTGGGAGTGCAGACCTTCATCATTCATTGACTCCTAACGGCAAATATTTACTGAGTGCTTTTATTTGCCAGGCACTGCGCTGGACCCTGGGGAAACATCAGTGAATAAAACAGTCCCTGCCCACAGTGCTTAAGGCCTAATGGGGGATAGAGACAAGTAACCAGGCAACCACAGTAGTGAGAAGTACTAGGATACGGGAGCACAGAGGAGAGGTGTCTAGATTATATGGGTAGAGATGGGGATATCTACTTGAGATTTGAGCCTGGAAGATGCGGTTGATGACAGGCAGTGAGGGCCAGGTATGTGGAACCTGAATAGAAATTAAGCTTGCACTGTGCTCCTGTATTCTAGTACTTCTCACTGTACTACAGTTGCCTGGTTGTCTATCCCCCACTAGGCCTTAATTAAGTAAAAGTGGCATAGTAGGTGGTAAGAGCAAGACTGCAGCTCCTTAGGGAATTTTGCCTTTAAGAGAGTATAAAACCTTTTAAGCAGGGGTGTGACCATATAAAAGAAATCCAAGATTGACAAAGTAGTACTGAGGCTTGAAATAGTGCGCCACAGACTGCAGTTCCTTATCTCCGGGAAGTCTAATGGCCTTTTCTCCTAACGTCAAGCGCAAAGCCTGCTGGAGGCCTCAAGCCCAGGAGCGCCAGTCGTGATTGCCAGAACTCAGGCGGATAAGACAGGCAATTCCCATGGTTGGGCCCAAATCTGAGCCTCGTGTGAAAAACCCGAGAAAACTCCCTAAAGTACTTTGTTTTGAAGGTCCTAGCGTCATCACATCACTGTCCTTCGGCTAAAGAGAGCCTCAGACTTCAACATTTTCATCTGTGGAGTGCCAGGGGAAGAGGCAGCCAGTCGGGATTCTCAGCACTGGGGCGCGCGGAGCCTGACCGCTCTTGTCAGGAAGGTTGTAACTCCAGGCAGGCTCCCTAGGCTGTGGTTAGCCTGCAGCCATCTGACCAGCGGGATTATGAGGGATTTTTTTTTTTTTTTTCTTTTTTTCATCCTAAAGGCCACTCGATCTCCAAATGACAGGAAGCAAAGCCTGAAAAAGCAAGGCCAAAATCTGGTACCACCATTTCCTGAGTGATCAGGGTTAACACCCTGTTTTTTTCATTGTACAACAGGATTAATAAAAGAAACTACTTAATTACAGTTCTGAGTATTAAATAAGATAATGTATCGAGAGTGGTTGGTTATTAAGTCTGTACATAATTAGTGCTCAGAGCCTGTTATAATTTTTGTTATCTTTCACCAGGGTTGCTTTTCCGTAATGCACTCAGACATTTGCTCTGGGTTTGTGGTGTGAGGAAGGGAGCCTGCATGGTAATTTCCTCTCAAGGGGGCTCCCGAGGCAACTAGCGCAGAGATAAGTTCCCACCTGCTCGCTAAGCCTCCGCGCCCCAGAGCTCTGGGTCTCGCCCCTCCGCGGCCAGAAATCCGGTGGAGTTACACGAGGTCCCCGCTCCCTCCTGCTCGGCGGAAACAAATTCCATGGGTCGGATATCCCGCACCCCAGAAAGCCAGAGAGGGCGCCAGCAGAAAGCCGCCAGGTCCGTCTCGCAGACTCCGGCATCCCTGCTGCCCCAGCGGCCTTTTCTCGACAGCGCCTCACCCCGGTACCTGCCACCTACCACAGTGCCCTTCCCGGAGCCCCAGCAGCCGGCGGAGATCCGAGACCTGGCTCGCCGCGCTCCCGGGCTGCGCCGCAGAGGCAGCGCCCACGGGCACCGCAGGGGCGTCGAGGGGGCGGGGCGGGGGCGGGGCCTCGGCGGCGGGCGGGCGGGGCGGGGCGGGTCTTCGGCGCCGGAGTCGCCCCCTCCCCCGCGGCCCGCAGCCCCGCCCCGGCCCCTCCCTCCGGCCTGTGCGGCTAGTCCGGCGGCGGCGCCGGCGCGGGGACAGGCGGAGGCGCTGGACGTGGGGCTGCACCGCAAGCAGGGCCGGGCGGACGGGCGCTGGCAGCGGGGGAAGCGCAGCGGCCCCTCCGAGTGGCCACAGCCCGGGCGTTGCCTCCCATCCTGCTCCAGCACCGTGAGTGCGACGGGCGGGCCCCACGGGTGCGTTCGGTCTGCCTGTGCGCGCGGGTCCCGGTGCGGGTGCGGGTGCGGGTGCGGGTCCAGGTCCAGGCGGCGGTGTGTCTGTCCCAGCGTCTGTGGGTGAGGGCGTGAATGCTTTTCAAAAGCTGTTCCCGTCTGTGTCCACGTGAGGCGTGTCCCCGTCCGTGAGAGCAGCGGGGGGATTCTTCGGGCTGTGGCTGCTCACGTGAGGTCCGTGTTTGCTTGGGGGAGGCGCGGGTGGATGGCTGAGGGCTCCTTTTAGAGCGCGGGGCTCGGGATCCGGCGCGTGTTGGCGGAGGGTGCCGAATGCTGCGGCCGAGGGGCTGGAAGGGTGGGTGCGGTTGCTGAGTGGGACTCTGGAATCTCATGGCCCTGCTTGTGTGAAGGGTTCTTTTCACCCCTTTGCTCCCTCCTCCATCCTCTGTGGGCACCCAGAGGCCCACCAGCCAGGTTGGAGGACACCCTTTCCTCCCTGGCTCTGCTCTCTGGACAGGAAGCTTCATGTGGAGACTCCTTGTAGCCAAGGACCCCTCCAGTTCTCCCATAACCTGGCCCTGCCTGAAGGACCCTACGCCCCTCCCTGATACTGACCTCCTCCCTTCTGGACTTGACTTCATATCCTGGGCTGCGAACCTGTGGGGACAGATGGTTGCAGGTTGGAAGGGCAGGCTGCACCCCAGGGAGGTCAGTCCAACTAACGGCAGGCCTTGGGAACGTTCTTAGGGTGAGCATCTGATATGGACCTCAGAAACCCAGGATTATAGATAGATGCCCATTCATCTTCTAAGCAAGGTTCTGGTGTGCTGCAGAACTGGAGTCAGAGCTGCAGGCCTGATAGGTGCCCTGCCTCCCTTGGCTTGCATGCCTCCAGTGACAGAGCACTTACTACCTTCTGTGGGAAAGAAAGCCTCTTTATGTTCAGTTGAGGTTATTCTCCTTGGAACTTAATTATTTTCTTTGTTTTTGCCTTTATCAGATGAGTGGGAAATGCAGAGATGGCTCTCCTGTCACCAGTATAGTACGTTCTCTGTACCATCCATATATCGCCTTAGCCATGTAGGGGACAGTGATACGCTTTCTGAACTCAAGCAAAGGGGCCATAGTTGGGGTAGTGCAGTCTGTTCGGAAAAGCAAAACCATATGGCCAGTGTAGAGGGTGTTGAGAGGGAATGTCATGACTGACTTAAACTTGGCAAACAGTTATTTCGGAAGAGAAGGGCAACTGTGACTACCCTCTAACATGTCTAGCCTTGGGAAGGAAGCTAGAAAAAAAAAAAATCAATGTAGTGTGGAGTGGGATTTAATCATGGACACACATTAATGTGTAAGTGGGACCCTTGGCTTGTAAGGGAGTCTCAAGCTTCTCAAGATTTTGACAACCAAAAGACCTCATCACCCCCAGTTTCACAAGTAAAAGATAATGTAGGAACTTTCCCAGAGTCTTGGGTTAATGAATAGTGGCAGTCAGATTAAGAATCTAAATTTCCTGACTTTTTAAGCCTAGAGACAGCATCAGGGACATAGTCATAGTTTGTATCTAAAAGGTGAAAGAAAAGTGAAAAGTGAAGAATGGGGTGCTGGCAGGTATGGCTATGGTGAATGGTGGTGCCTTTTATGGAAATGAGAAACAGCAGGAAGAGGGAGTTTAGAAAATGAATTCAGTTTTGAACTAGACCCTGTGCATCACCCAGATGGAGATGTCCGAGAGGCTGTCAGATGTGCAGGTCTGTGCTAGGAGAATCCTGGAGCACAGGAGATAAGGCTTCGGGACTTACTGGCAACTGGATGGTAACTGAAACCATGGGAAATGAGATTGCTCAGGCAAAGTATGAGAAGTGAGAGGAGAGCAGACTCTAAAACAAAACCGTAGAGCTAAATATTTAAGGAATGTGCACTGGAGGAGTGACCAAAAAGCCAAGCAGAGAATCCACATGGAGCAGCTCATGCAAGCATCAACTATAACCTTCGCCCTTAGGAATCTTGCTGTTTTGCAGGACTAGTCTATTTGTTAACTTTCATGGTTATGTTTGTTTATACATTGTTTTTCCACTGTACTCACTTATCTCATATTTTTCCCTCAAGACTCAGTTGAAATATCCCTTCTTTTGGAAGCTTTCTTTATTCTCCACCAGGTTAGGTACTTTCTACCATGGTAGTTTGAACATGTTAATGTTCTGGTACTTCTCATATTGTACTTTTGTGTTTATACTTCTGCTTGCCATGCTAGTCTGAGAACTTAAAAAAATGACAGGGAGCTTATTTCATTCAGTTCTGTGTCTCTGATTCCCAGTTGAGGGACCTAGCTCAGAGAATACCCAAGAAAGTTTGATTGAATGGTTCAATCTCTCAGTCAAGCAGTGGTGGGGGAGATTGGTACTTTGAATTTCATCACATTCCTTTCTTACCAGTGTTATTGAAAGAGTTCCTTAGATTTGAGGACTTGATGTCATCAAGTTCTTTTTTTGTTCCAGAGGAAGCCCAAAGACTTGTAGCTTGTAGTCATGTGTTATTTTGCTGAGAGTTGAAATGGTCAAATACACCTGGAGGCTAGTGAGTAGGAATGAGTCACCCCAGCAAGTGAGCCCAGCTGACCTCCCAGATACACTTTTAAAAATGCCTTGGTCACCGCTACATATCACTGTAAATCATGTATCCTGGGAGTCCTGTGAAAGTGTAAGGTGAAGCTGTGTGGGAAATTAGATACTATTTGAAAATTTGGAGAATTTTACAGGCCTTGAAACACCTTTTCTGTGGCAGAGGTAGATGTCAAGAATCTAGCAGAGTGAGCACAAGCTTTCTTTATGTGTTCAAAGTCAGCCTCTTCTTTATCTTCTTGGATCTGACTTTTCTTCAGCTCCTGAGTTAAAGACAGCTTCTTCTGAAGCCTTTCCTGTAGCATTTCATAGCCACAGTGTCTCCCTTGCTTTTGAAACTTTTCTTCTTTGGCCAGGACAACTTTTTTTTCTTGCTTTGTCCCTTTGGCCATACCTTCTCAATATTCATTTGCCTGCTGGATCCGAATCTTAAATGTTGACATTCCTTGGGCTCAGTCATAGGCAACCCACTCTCACTTTCTCTAGCAGATGCCACCCACTTCTTTGGCTTAGGAGCCTTCTGTACATCAGGGACCTTCAAATCATGTCTCCAGGCCAGACCTCTTTCCTAAACTTGAGTCTTCTTTTCCAGCTGCCTACTGGACCTGCCCACTGCAGCTGTGTGTTAGGCATCTTGCATTCATTGTGTTAAACATAAAACCAATCACTTGGCCACCCAAACTGTCCTTCACCCCAGTTTCTAAGCTAGAAAACTAGGAACCACCTCTAATTCCTTCTCTGATTATATAAAACTCAGGAGTTATCAAGTTCTGTTGATTCCTCCTCTTGAAAGGCATGTTTTTTAAAAAAATGTATTTGGTACAGGGTCTCACTATCCAGATCAGCAGCTTGGACTCATAGCGATCCTCCGGTTTTCAGCCTCCCAGCACTGAGATTACAAGCTGTCACCACCAGGCCGGGATTTGGTGGACTGCACAGTGTAGCATATGGTCCCAGGATCGAATCCCGACCTCTGCACTTGCCAAAGCAGGTGCTTATTCCACTGGTTATCTTGCCAGCCCTATGAAAGGCATTTTATCCTCCATTTGCTACTAATTGAGGCAATCTCTTAATCTTCTACTCTTTTTTTAAATGATAGTAAAGTTTATTTGTTAAAAACTAAATGTGGAAAGACATTGGCTTTTCAGAATGAGCCTAGGAAAGTAAGATAAAAGTGTACCCTGGAGGACACAGGGCGGGCTCTCAGGATGAAAGCCATGATGGTCCCGTCTACTCTTGACCTGCTACTGACAGGATAATAGTAGTAAATGTGCTTTGGACATCCAGTGCTTAAACTCCCTTTCCTCTCCACCACCAAACTTTTCATTTGCTCTTTGGATAAAGTTTTAATTCCCTACCAGGAAGGAATAAAGCCTAAGCCCCAGAATAAGGCCAACAAAACATTGTACGTTGTAGCCTCTGCTTATCTCTGTGTTGCGTGTTTGCCTTCTTTGTCATTGTTTATAATGCAGTGTCCTGAGGCTGAGGGCACCATCCTCCCTGTAGCTTAACTCATCCTGTAGTTCTCAGCTGCAATGTGACTTCCTATAGGAGAACTCCCGTCCACCGTGGGCCTAGCCCTCTGGGCCCACCCCTGCTCCAAATTTAAGTTAGATAACTTTCTTTGTGCTCCCAGAGCCATGTGTGCCTCACCATTGTGGTCCTCACCACAGTGCATTGCAGTAACCTATTTATTAATAGATTGTGGAAGCCGTGAAGGCTGAGCTATGGTGAATTATCTTTGTATCTCCAGCAGCAGTTTAGTGAATGCTGAATGAGGGAATGAGGTGCCTTTGGAAGTGAACTATAAAGGATGGGTGGGATGAGGCACGCAGGGGTGTCAGAGGGCAGCCCAAGGCGGGTGACATCCAGCTCTTAAGTCTTAAGATCCTTGTGATAAATAGTTCACATGAACCACAGCCTATGCAGAGCAGCTGTCTAGAGCACAGTGGAATGGATGGGTGAAGTGGGCCCAAGGAAAGGAAGGGGAAGCCCAGATTCGGGCTGGGTTAGAGCCTCGCTGTTGTATGCCCAGTTAGTCTGGGTGGGGAACTGAAGCAGGAAGGGGAAAGGAGGGAGGGACTGTAGGTTGGTGGACATAGTCCAGTCCCCGCCTCTGTGTGACGGGCTGGGAGGAGAGGCGCAGGACTTGGATAGAGGCGGGGCCTGACGTCTGGCTGCCCAGCAGGGCCCAGCAGAACACGCCTGAGCTTCCTTCCCCAGACAAACCTCAGTCTGCCTCTGGCCTCCTCAGCTACTCTGCCCTTTCTCCCACTGTGTTGTCTGGTATTAAATCTCCACACTAAGAATTCATTAACATCTGGGGTCCTTAGTGCAGTACCCACCCTAGGAAAAGATGTTCTGGGTGTGGCCTCCTTAGCATCTCCATCCACGTACAAAGGAAAACACGTGCAACTCAGCTTCTCTTCCTTTCCAGCACCTGGACTGGCCCCTGAAGTAGATTCATTCATTCGTTTGTTCATTCATTGTCTTTACAGAGGCCCACAAATCATCTAATTGGGTACAGCGGTGGAGACCTGGTCTTAGTCATTGCTTGTTAGTTTTTTTGCCTTCCACTGTGTTCACTTGATCTCCCATTCATCCCTCAGTCATCCTGATCTGGCTTCTGCTCCAGCCACTCGACCGCAGCCAAATCCAGAGAGCATTCCTCAGTCCTTTTATCTTATTCCACTTTCTTCTTGTGTTGTTTTCTGAGACAGGATCTTGAACTCACAGTGTATCCCAGGCTGGCCTTTCACTTGAAGTGATCCTCCTGCCTCAGCCTGCCAAGCACATCACCTCATCCAACTCCTTTTTTTCCTTGAACATTCTCTCCCCTGATCACATGGGTTCTGTACTCTCTGCCCTCCCAGTTCTCTTGAGTTCTCCTCAGAAACCTTTGTAGGCTCAGCTTCTTTGTGCCTAACCCTCTTGGTAGGTTCCAGCTTGATTACAAACTGCTGAATTATCATGGCTCTGTTTCAACATGGCTGAATCCCCAAAACAGCAGCTTATCTTTCCAGTGACCACCTCTTCCTCCTTCCCCACTCCAGTCCTGGATACCTTTCCAGCGCACACAAGGAAGACCTCAGTCAGAAGACTGTTAAGACTCTAGCTGTCACTGAACCTGTCCCTCAAACTGCCCCTAGCAAAAGCCCATAGTTTTAGCCTTCCTGTCAGAGGATCCCCGCCCCCCACCCCCGCCCTGCCATTGATGTTCTCCTTGTCCTCCTCAAAGGCAATAAAGGCCTATCCTTCCTTTTTTTTTTTTTTTTTTTTATTTCTGCTTCTCTGCCACTGAGAAATGTAACACCCTTTGCACTCTCCACTTTGTCTGAAGATCTTGTCCACTCGTTACTTTAAGGGCTGTTAATATGCCAGTGATTCTAAATCAGCCCCTGTATTCTGTTCCCTAGCTGGTAGCTTAACCTGGACATCAAGGAGACACCTCAAACATAGCATATCTAGAGCAGAATGCCCTCAGAGGGCTCCTCCTCAGCCTTTTCAGGCTGTTTAGTTTGCCATTTGCTCAAATGAGAGACTGGGAGTCATTATCAACATTTCTTTCTTTTCTTTCTTTCTTTCTTTCTTTTTTTTTTTTCAGGATCAGGGTTCGAACTCAGGACCTTGCACTTGCCAGGCAGACACTTGTGCCTCGGAGCTGTTTCCCCAGCCCCGACATTTCTTTTTCCCCAGCTCTCTTCCATGAGCTCCGTCGTGAGGCCCTCCCTTTTGGTTGAGCCTTGTGGGTGTGTCGCGGAGCAGCTCATCTTTCTGCAGGTGCTGTAGCAGCAGTGGTACTCAGCATCACCTTGCCTGAAAAGTTGCGCCAGCTTTCTCACTGGTTTGCCGATTCCTGCCTTGCGCCTTCCCCTCTTTAATTCTCATAGTTAGCGGATCACCCCTTCTCTCCCTTCTCCACTGTCTCCCTTCCCTTCCTTCTTGCTTTTCCACACTGAGCTGAATCTCCAACCCTTTTTTAAATTTTGAGGCAGTCTTGCCAAGTCTGAAGTTGCCCTGTCTAGGCTTGAAGACATGATCTTCTTGCCTCAGCTTCCCAGAGTACTGGGGTTACAGCTGTGTGCCGCCATGCCCCGTCTACCAGAATACCTCTCTAATTTATTTTTATTTACTCGTCAGGGGCATCATCCTCTCTCCCAAAGTAAGATAAAAGCACATCTTAACATGCCCTACAAGGTTCCTCATATTCTCATCTCTGTTTATTTCCCAAACTCACTTCTTGCTTTTATTCATTTTGCTTCTACCGCACGATCCACTCATGTTCTCAGCAAGTTTCCTGCCGAAGAGCCTGCGTGTGCTTTTCTTTAGTCTAGAATGATTTTTCTCCCGGATTCCCTGTTGTTCCCCATCCTTACTCTTTCCACTTTTACCCCCAAACCTTTGCTAAGTTCCTTCCTTGGAGATCCCTTCCCCAGGGACCCTGTCAAGAGTGTTGTTTCTCAGGGCTGGCAAAGATAGCTCAGTGGCTTAAGCGCTGGCCTGGAAGCGCAAGGTCCTGAATTCAATCCCAAGTGTCAAGAAATAAAAAAGAGTGTTCTTTCTCATTGCATCCTTCTTTGTTGTACCTCCCTGCCACCAATTTGTAATTCTGTACTGTTACTTTTAAACTGTCTGCTCTACCTCCCTGTAGCAAGGACAGTATTCATACCTATTTTCTCATTACATTCCTGGAGTGTGTACGCAGTAAGCACTTAGTAAATAAATATTTGTTGGATTAAATGCTAGGTTTATTTAGTGGATATTGTGCAGTCTTTGTCAGACTCCATGCTAAATGGTAGGAGTGAAAAGAATAAAATGGCTCTCCTGAAGAACACTGCATGGAATGGAGGAAGTAGGAAAATAATGAAAAAGTGTGGCGTAGTGGATAATGATGGAAGAAACCCAGGGTGTTAAGGGACACTTGCGCCACCTAACCCAGGCTTTGGAAAAGCAAAAGTCCTTCTAAGGGAAGTGCCGTGTACAGGAAAGATAAACAGGCATGAGGTAAACATCAACCAGTGTCTCGGTTACATATCTTTTGTGGCTGAGACAAAATACCTGACGCACAAAATTAAAGGAGGGCCAGTGATATAACTCAGCAGACTAAGCACCTGCTTAAGCAAGCGCAGGGACCAGGGTTCCATCCCCAGCATTTGGTGCCATGTGCTGGCCCACCCCTGGGTGCACTGAGCTGGCCACCTGAGTCTTGGGCCTGGTGGCTCACGCCTGTAATCCTAGTGCTGGGGAGGCTGAAAATAGGAGGATCACTACAAGTCCAAGTTGCATAGTGAGACCCTGTACCAAATACATTAAAAAAAAGCAGAAAGCGTTTATGTAGCTCACAGTTTGTGGAGGTTCCAGGTCATAGTCAGCTGGCTCCAAGGAAGGGTGGCATGACACTGGCAATAGTTCAAGGTGGCAGGACACAGCAAAAGCAAGGAGCAGCAAAGGGGGTAGCAAGCCTCTTTTCCTCCTTGATATTGTAAGCAGGCTACCACCGCCACCCACCCCAAACATTCCCATGCCTTCCTCCTGCACAGGATGAGGATGTTTACGAAGTAGGGCCCCTGGCCCCCTGCTGAGTTATGCTTGTACACTTCTCAGGTTGACACAGTGGATCACCCAGTATTCCCCATTACACCCAGACAAAGAGGGTGGAAAGAGGGTGTCAGGCAGAGGGAACAGAATGTGTGACATCGCAGAAGACAAAGGAATATGGAGTTTTCCAGGAACTGATTAGGCATGGCACAATCATGAGCTGTGAGATTAGAGGGAGATATGGTCAAGACAAAGCTAGGCCTTGTGGGCCAGTGTCAGACTTTGGACTTGATCTTCTGGATATTGGAGAAGTGCTGAAGCCTTTTAAAAGGGAGTAGCTACTAATAACACCTGTGTTTTAGAATACTCACTCTAGCTATAAGGGGGGTGGATTAGAAGGTGCAGAGAGGAGGCAGGACACCCTTCAGAGGCCAGGGCTGCATTCCAGGTGAGAACTGATGGCTTCCCTTGAATGGCCTGCAGCGGTGGCCAGGGAGAGGCAAGGAGCTAGGCATGGTGGCGCCTGCCGCTGATAATCCCAGGGAGGCTGAGGCTATCATTGTAAATGGAAGGTAAGCAGGAGTGGCATAGCAAGACCCTGGCTCAAAACTAAAGGTAGTCCTGACCTTGATGCTGATCACTGTGGAAGAGAGCGCACTTGGCGCATCCAGGCAGCTGCGCTTCGAGGTGGATCTAGGCCACGGGGTTGGGGTGGAGAGAGGAGCTGCAGGGAGCCAGCAGAGGGACTCCATCAGAAAGACCTCTTGTAGACAGAGGGGTGGTGAAGAGCGGCTGTGTCAGTGAACAGGGACATCCCTGCAGCATGCATTCAATGTGCGTGACTTCAGATTCCCCAAACAGTCATTTATTATTTGTCTAATTACAATTAGGAAACAGGTTTAGAAGTGTTTAGTGAATTATCTAGGGAAGGTCACATACCTGGTGAGAGAGGAGGGAGGCAAGGCTAGCCCCAAATCTGCCTTGAGATCCGAGCACCAAGCACAGGTCCTGCAGCCCTCCCCACCTCCTTCCAGTCCCTGCCCTGCCCTCCCCTGCCAGGAAAACCCGGCCCATTTCTCTGCAGGGAATGGGAGGGGTGGGGTTTGTATGGGGAGGGGGAGTGTGGGCCCCAGCTACTGACTGTCTCTGTACACAGGCTGGTGTGAGTGGCAGGAGCCACCTTTGGTCACCATGGCAAAGAGGGAGGACAGCCCTGGCCCAGAGGTACAGCCGATGGACAAGCAGTTCCTGGTGTGCAGCATCTGTCTGGATCGGTACCGGTGCCCCAAGGTTCTGCCCTGCCTGCACACCTTCTGTGAGAGGTGAGGGTGGATGCGTGTATACCCATGACCTATGACAGGGCAGGAAAATAGGCCAACGTGGAAGGGGAGCAGGTGAACCCTGACCTGTAGGGTCTGGGTGCAGAAACCTGTGAGAGCTCCTGACAGTGACCCAGGGTTTCTCCTGGGACTAGGGCTTCATCTGCCCCTTCCCAGATCCCAAAGCCACCCTTCCACACCACCCGAGGCTTAAGCAGCTCTGGTGCCCGCAGAGTTTGTGACTAGTGAGAGGATATTTGTGCTAGGTCTTTGTGCCTCCATTGTGCTAGGTACTGAGTAAAAGGCAGTGTCTCCCAGCTTCTGTCAACCCGTCTTTCATTCACTGAATACTTATTTATTGGGCAGCTACTATAAGGCCAGACTGTGTGTCCAAGGGAATGTTCAGGTGTGTGGCTGCAGTAGGACAAGTGGGATTGAGAGTAGCCAGGCTCAGAGCTGGAGTGCGAAGAGACCAGCTGCGTGCAGCGGGCCACCCCCTTAGCGTGTCATGCCTTTGTGCCGGGGGGCCACATGAGGCTTTCACGTGGGCGTATGCGTGATCACATCTGAATTTTGACTGCGTTCACCCTCCAGCCCTCACCCCTCATGGCTGTGTCTCAGAGGCCCTGGGTCTCCTCACTGTTGCCTCCCTGTGAGCCTCCTTACTGTCTCCGACCTCCACTGAAACCTGGCTCTGCACAGGGACATGCATTCCCTGCCCAAGACCCCTGCCCGTGGAGACTCCACAGCTCTCTCACCATCATCAACAGGAAATGGTCCCAGTCTGCCTGTCTATTCAGGTCCTTCCGTCAACCTAGGGACTTCATTACCCACTGCTGCCTCCTCATCCTTGACTGTTTCTCCCAAGAATCCTCTGTTCCACCTCAGTAGCACCCTCCCAACCATGACCTCTGTCCTGTCATCGCCTCCAACACCACTGCCTCTGTGGTCATCAACGCCAGCCTTCCACTTTGGGCTCCCATTTTCCAACTGCCGCTGTGTCATCTTTGACTCACCCTAAAGTCTAGCCCCGCTCCATGCTCTCTTCTCCTCCACACCAGCGTCAGCCTGCGCATCCTAGATCCTGTCTGATCCCTGCCTGGCCCCCACCATTCTCTTCCTGCTCTCTTGGCTAAGCCCATGCTATAAAAGCTATATTTGACATCTTGGAACTTTCTCCTGTGTGCAGCTCGCTGAGTACTCCTGGAGGAAAATCAGTCCCTAGAAATTACAGTAATAATAGCTATAATACATTGATTGCTTACGGTTTGCCAGGGACTCTAAGTGATTTATGTGCATTGATTTACTTAATCCTCACCAGAGACACTTTATTATCCCCATTTTAGAGAGGCAGAAACTAAGGTTGAGTCATTATTAAATAATTAAGAAATGAAACTACACCACATGTAAATAGCTGAGGCCTGAATCCATGTTTGGCTGCAGAGCCTTCATTCTAGAATTCCTTCATTTATCCAATCTCTCAGCTCTCAAGAGTGGTGGACAGTAAACAAAGAAATAAATAAGAGTTGTAGCTTTTTTCAAATGTTTTGAGGTAAACAAAAGGAGTAAGCAGGCAGGGTTGAGTTGGGGACTATTCTAGATAGTTTCCAGGGAAGACTTCACTGAGGAGTGACATTTGATTTGAGTCTGAGGGGGCAAAGAGACAGACATATGCAGATTTTGCCAGGCAACAGAAAGATGTATGCAGAGACCTGGAGGGAGAAGTAAACAGGACCAGAAAAGGAGTCAGTGTGTTTGGCTGACTGAGGAGGAAGCGGCGAGGTGGTGGATCAGGACAGCTCATGGGGGTACCCTGTAGGTTTGAGGAGACTATATTCATTTTATTCTAAGTGCAATAGGAAACTATTGGGATTTTAGCAGAACATAATTTAACATAAACTAGATTTGCTTTTTTGTTTTTGAGATGAGGTCTTGCTATGCAGTTCAAGCTGGTCTTGAGCTTACTTTGTAGCCCATGTTATTCTCAAACTCAAAATGATCGTCCTGCCTCAGCCTCAAGTGCTGGGATTACAGCTATGACAGGCATGCACCACCATGCCCGGTTAATAAACAAGATTTTTTTTTAATGCTTCCCATTATTAGGTGGAGAATGTACTGTAGAGGCGCAAGAGTAAAAACAGTTCAGTATGGAATCTGTTGCAAGCCAGGTTTGCTCAGCAAATAGCTTGAAGTGCTGGTAAATTAGAAAATGCTTTGCAAGAATAATGCTAGCATCAGTACACTGGAAGAGGGGCAGAGTGGCAACACAGACGTCAGAGCTGCTGTTGGAGACAGCTGACGAGACACAGGTGGTGGTGGGAGCATGCGAGTGGAGAGCAGGGCGCAGGGTAGAAAAGGCTTGGAAGTGAGGAAGCGTCCCGGTGAGGACTGGGTCACCTTGTAAATGTCAGCCGCTGAGAAGGATGGCAGGATGTGTGCGTGTTGGGGAGGACGGCAGAAGAGAATGACTCAGGAGAAAGACCTCAGCAAATGGAGGAGTAACTGTTTGCTCAGTGGATACGATAATAAGAAAAGCCGACGTAGCCAGAAGGCATGAGCTTCAAAGTTGCTGAAGACAAATAGAAAGTCCCAGTTGGGAAGAGGGAGGACTCAACCCCACCTTCTGGCCCTAAGGAATGTGGAGTATGAAACCAAAACCACCCTACTTGAGAGGACTGGAGGGAAAAGTAGGTCACAATGAAACGAGTTAGTATTTGTGAAGCACTGAAAATCGTGCCTGGCACCTAGTGTGTGTGCTAAATTTTAATTAAGAGGAAAGGGTATAGGGAACGATAAGAAAAGAGATGGAGGGTATGGTATGGGAGAGTTTGCACCGTACCACATAGATCTTCCTCCACAGCCGCCTTCAGTCCAGTGTGTGTAGTAAGTCCTGCGCCCCTCAGTGACTAATCCTGGCCCTCACCCATCTCCAGACTCCTCCCCCTCACTCCCTGCTGCTGATCTTGCCCGGCAGTTGAGGGACCCTTTCTCTGACTACCTCATGCACCTCCATGTGTACCTCCTTTCGGGCTACCCTCCCTCAGAGGAGGAGGTCCCTTCCTCTCCTTCTCGCCACTCCCGCACCCACCTCAGGTCCGAGTCTGCTCCTTTTCTACTGTCTTCTACCTCTCCCTCTCTCCTGGCTCCTCCTCCACCCACTAACATGCTCACAACTCCCACAGCAAACAGAACTCTGGCCTCTTTCCACCTTGGTGACATCTAGTCCTTCCCGTTTTTCCCTCACTTTCCCCAGCACTCTTCAGCTTGTATCAGTCAAGACTGCCCCCCACCCACCCCATTTCTGAAACAGAAGAAAACACCCGCCTATTTGCACACTCAGTGGGCGCTTTCAGTTCTTACTCTACCTGGGTCCTCAGCCTCTCTCCATCCTCAGGGCTACTCATTCCCTTTGTCTGGGCTCACTCTGCTGCCTTTCCACTGTCCTTCCTCCTGCCTGTCTGCCTGTGCTTAGAATGTGCTGAACAACTTATCCCTCTCTCTCAGTACTATCCACCCTTTTTCCACTGATTGTATCCTCTCCCTTCGCTATCAAAGCCCCCTCAATGTCCTTGCACCTGCACCTCCATTCCTCCATTTCTTTCTTTCTTTCTTTGTTTTTTTTTTTTTTAAGAGCAATAGGTTTGAATTTACTTAAATGTCTTTAAAACTCACGCCTTCCACAAGTTACTTAGTCCATGATGCTGACCACATTGTTTTTACTTTATTTTTTTTTTAATTTTATTTATTTATTTATTTATTTGTTTGCTTGTTGTGTTTGTTTGTTTCTTTTTATTTATTTATTTTGTGGCTGGCTCAGCCTGCCCTGGTGGTGGTGCTGGCGCAGCATGTGGTGCCGGGGATCGAACCGCAGTCCCTACAGTTGCCTGAGCCTTCCTACGCAGGCGCTTTAGACCACTGAACCATCACGCCGGCCCTGTTTTTACTTTAATAACAGATGTTATCAGTACTGTCTTCCCCTCTTAGGAGAGGTATAAAGTGTGCTGGTCACTGACTATAGAGAGCAATGTAACCAAATTTAAAATGCAAAAACAAAGTGAGTCTCTGAGTTTGATCCTGAGCACCTCCACAAACAAAACCAGTTCAGAAATCATGTATAAGGAGTTTTCATAGTGGAGGTGATCATTCATTACAGTGGCGTAATTAAATGTTTTGTAATGCAATTGCTCTGTTCAAAAGAGAGGAACTTTACCAGTACAGGAAACTTTTTAAGACATCATTAATAAAGAAAGCAGTTAACAAATATAGTGAACCGTATGGTGTAATTTATATATTTTACATGTTTTATTTTCTTTTTTGTGCTGTTGGCAGCTAAACCATGATCCACTGACCAGTGCTCCCAGCCCCAAACTAATTTTCCTATGTATGTACAAACATGTACACATCTAGTCTACTCTGTGTATCTGAGAGTTCCAATTTTTTTTTTTTTTTTTTTTGTCTTTTTGAGACAGGGTCTCACTATGCAGTTCAGGCTGGCCCTGAACTCACTTTTGTAGCCCAGGCTGGTCTCAAACTCA